>BBXU01002911.1:0-23124 GCA_001598975.1 Parachlorella kessleri
ATGGCAACAGGGGAGGCCACAAACACAACTGGGGCAAGGCCACATATTGTGTTGGGCCGTTGTGTCCGTCTGTCAAGCGGGCTTGCACGCAGGGCTACACGAGATGCACCTACCAGGCAATGACCAGCAGAGTTGGTGTTGGCGGGGTGAGACGTAATGCCAGTCACTTGAGGCTACATGCATACGTGAACCCAGCATGCTAGCCCAGACCTGCACACCCTTGTTTGTGCTTGCCAGCAGCCGCACGAGGCGGGGGATGGCGCCCGCTGACACGATGGCAGCTTTGTGCTCAGCCTTGTCAACAGCCAGGTTGGCAATTGCCCATGCTGCTCTGTGCTGCATCAGGAGGAAACGAGGATTTACTTGAGCTGGAGAGTAGCAGGGAGCCACAAGCGCAACTACGGCGAAGCACAAAGCGTGGTCGGCCATCCCCTGCGCATGTCGAGCGGTTGGATGTAATGCTGCATAAATTGTACCTAGCAGGCAAAGAACAGCAACGTCCGCTGCGATGGGATGCGGGCCCCCAATGCAGGCCCCTCGACGCCACACATGCATGCATCAACCCAGCATACTTGCCCAGACCTGCACATCCTTGTCCATGCTCTCCAGCATCCGCACGAGGGGGCGGACGGCGCCCTCTGACATGATGACAGACAAGTGCTCAGCATGCCCGGCCAGGTTGGCAATCGCCCCCGCTGCTTCACCCTGCAACAGGCAGGCATGTGGTATGATTGGGCTGGAGAGCAGCAGGAAAGGCCACAAACACGGCTAGGGAAAGGCACCAGAATGTGGTTGGCCATCATGCATGCTTGTCAAGCGGCTTGGACGCAAGACTGTATGGCCTTAGCAGGCAGTGACCAGCAGTGTAGGTGCCAGCGGGATGAGACTTGATCCAAGGCACTCGACGCCACAAGCATTTGCCATCCCAGCATGCTTGCCCTGACCTGCATGTTCTTATCATCATTGTCCAGCAGCCGCACAAGGGGCCGTATGGCGCCCGCTGACACAAGGGTAGCTCTGCTTTCAGCATTCCCAGCGGACAGCTTGGCAAGTGCCCACACTGAGTAATACTGCATTACGAAGGCACAAATGGTGCCAAACATGATCTTGAGAGCAGTTTTGGGGGGGTCACCCTAACGTTGAGTGGCCATCGCAGGAGCCTGTCAAGTAGCTTGGATGCCAGGCTGCATTAGATGCACCTAGCAGGGCAATCGCAATGAGCAGCCTGTGGGTACCGGCCGGATGGTAGACTTGCAAGTCTACCATCATTGGTAGACTTGCAAGTCTACAAATGGTGCAAGTCATATGGGACCACATGCATGGCCACCACAGCATGCTTGCCCAGACCTGCATGTCCTCCTCCTTGCTCTTCAGCATCCGCATGAGGGGATGGACGGCACCCGCTTTCACGACGGCAGACGTGTGCCCCCCACTCCCATTGATCATGTTAACAATCGCCTTCGCTGCTTCCAGCTGCATCAGGGAGACAACGTCTAAAATCTAACTGGAAAGCAGTAGGGGAGACCACACGCAGAGAGTACGGCACGGACGCAAAGGTGGTTGGCCATCATGTGTGGTAAGCGGCTTGGATGCAGGGCTGCATGAGATCCACCTAGCAGGCAGTGACCAGCAGGGTAGGTGTCAGGAGTGCGAGACTTGAAACCAGTCAAAATGCTGCATGCATTCGCCAACCCAGCATGCCTGGCCAGACCTGCAGATCCTTGTCCTTCTTTCCCAGCAGCCTCACAAGGTTGGGGATAGCGCCTGCTGACACAATGGCAGCTCCATGCTTCTCATTTCCAGCGGCCAGGTTGGCAATCACCCGCGCCGCTTCAAACTGCGTCAGGGAGGCATCATGGCGTGTCTTAGCTGGATTCAGGGAGGCATGATGCTACGCTTTGGTTACCCCATTGTCAGCCAGGCAATGGCCAACATTGCATGAAATGCAAGCAGACCAGGAAGGCAAGGTGGAAAGGGCTGGCGCCAGAAGACATTGAGAGGCGATGCCTGCATGCGGGGCCAGGACAGATGCCTGGGATGGCGGTTCTACACAAGAAGCTGCTTGCAGCCCCACATTGCATGAGAAGCTCCACGCTGGGAGCGCTGCATTGCTGGTGGGACTTCAGACGGTAGGCAACCAACGCAGGCCAAATGCGCCATAATAACAGTGGTTTCTCATACCTGCACATTCCTGTCTGTGCTCCCTAGCAGGCGTGCAACTGGGGGGATTACGTCTGCGGCCACGTAAAGATTGCCGTGCTCACTACTCCATTGTGCCAGGTTACCAAGTGCCCTTGCCGCTGCCACCTATACATCACAGCGATAAATGCAAGGGTCAGCACAATAGCTGAGGGGCGGCGCATTCGCATGAGGGCAGAATATGGTAATAATAGGTTGCATGTGTTCTTCAGCTGCATGATGCAAGTGTGCACCAGTGGCACTTAAGACCACCGCACCGCCGGCCCGCCCTTGGGATATGACACCAGCACATGCAAGCGCCAGCCCAGCGGGCTAATAAATACCTGCACTTGTTTGTCCAGGCTCTGCATCAAGCGCCCCAGACGGGGGATGGCGCCCGCTGCCAGGATGGCACCACTAGTCTCAGCGCTTGCAGCAGCCAGGTTGGCTATCGTCCTCGCTGTCTCAAGCTGCGGGCGCGGCAGGGAGGTGGCGGGCAACGATAGACTAGGGACAATAACCGAGGCCACAGCCACAGGCAGGGTGAAGAAACATAAATACGTTAATGCAATATTACTGCGGTAGGCTGTCCTTTTGCATGTCAAGTCGCCTGCACTACAATATTGTATTCTATTCTATTTAGACGCACGCTATACTAATCGCACGCTCGCACCCTGCGGGCGGCGGCGACTGTTGGGAGTCGTGAGTCCAGGTGCCTGCGCCAACCCAAGCCAAGGTTTTCTCATACCTGTACGTTCTTGTCCGTGCTCTCCAGCAACAGCAGCAGAGGTAAAAGACCCGCTGCCATGGTGGCCGTGCTCGCTCAGCGATCCAAGTTTGCAAGGTTGCCGATCAGTTGAAAATCAAACGCACAAACACTGTAGTGTGGATTCTAAGCAAGCTTGGCGGTGATTGAACACCAGACTTGTTCGGCCCGCCTGTGTGAACAGTCCCAGTATTACAGCCCCCATTAACCGGCGCAGGCGCAACGGAGCGCCGCCGCCACCGCGCCACAAACTTGACCCATCGTTGCATTGCTGCAGTGGTTATACAGGCAGTTGTACGGCTCCAAGTATTGTTTCAAGGACCGTGACGCTCCAGGGCTCAGCGCTCCAGTGAGACTGGGCCATTGGTCTTGTCTTTGCAAAACCCATGCTTGCAGGAGGATAACCACTTGTGCACCGGCTACAGGCACGCACAGCAAGGCGGGCATGAGCCTCCAGCAGAGAGAGAAGGCCAAAAAGTGGTGGCTTCACTGCAGCACCCCTCCCTGGAGACACCCAGACTGCACGTTGGTGGTGCTTTCAGTGGAAGGGGTGCTAGGCCCTAGGGCCGCGTGCCCAGGTGAAGGTACATATGTTTGCCGCACCTGCAGACCCAGCAACCTCCACCGCGCCAGCTTCCCGCTCCCCTCAGGATGGCGCTCGCCTGCCCGGCATCCTCTGCACCTTTAGATCCACCTCAGTGGCGAAGGCACCAACCAGGCTTTCACCGCTGCAGCTGCAGTATCCACTGCCACAGTGATGTCTGTTATAGTGTCTGATGCCGCTGGCACAAAACATCAGTACGGAATGTATGGATCTGAGACTGCTCGTTGCACACATACAGGTAATAGGGGCTTCGGCTGTCAGCTGCTCTCCGGCCTTATCAACCGCAGCGTGCAGTCCAGGCATGGACAGTGGGACGAGCTGTTTCAAGTCTCCTTGCGGGGATGATCTTGCCTTCCGATTGGCAGGCTTCGCCGCCAGTCCTATGAATTGAAAACTGTCATGCACAAGGACTGTGGAGCCGAGCTTCATGTGTGGCACCGACTATTGCTGACAGTGCTGCCGGGCATACTGAGTAGCTGACCAGAAACTTGCTACAAGCTAGGTCCCCCAGTCGACCCCCCCCCCCCCCCTCTGCCCTTGCCCTTCCCTGTGAGGATGGGCTGTATTGCCTATGGCAGTAAGTAGTTCTGATGCCGACGCTGAATCCTACCCCAGACTTGCAAGTAGATGCCATGGCCCTAGTGCTCGTATGTGCGCACCTTAAAGTCCTGCTAGATCAGCAGAGGAGGGTGGGGGCGCTCGTAGGCTTGGCACCCTCTTAGTGCCCGACTCCCCGGCACTGAACTTAGAGTCCTGCTAGCACCTGGTGCCTGTAGCAACACACACATTTACGCAGTGAGCGCAGGATGTAAGGTGCTTCTCCCACGCGCCGCCTGGCTGCCAAGGCTATTGGTGCAGTTCCAGTGGGCCTGGCTGTGGCAGCTGAAATGTGAATAGCACTCCATGGTTGCTCCTTACCGGACAGCCACTGCCACAAGGCTGTAGCAGGTCGGTTGTCCCTTGTCTGCGGTTATCCCTTGTCTGCGGTTGTGATGCCTCCTGGTTAGGCCAGCCGGCTTTGCCACCGGCATTCTCTCAGTCCCTTAGACACGATGTCTGACATGCTGAACCCGGTTTGTTGCTCAACACTGCTGCCTGCCAGTGGCTTGATCAGTGTCAGGCAGCGTTCGTCCCCGCTCGCTATTGCCACCTCCGCTTCAACATGCTGCTCTTTTGCGCCCAGCATAAACAATCCAAAAGCCTACCGGTGCAGGAAGGAGTTCATCTAGTAATCTGCACCTGGCGTTGTTGGACACGTTGCACTGACCGAGGGGGATTACCAAAGCCACTTTAAAAACATTACAGTTGTTGGATTTGCTTGGACATATCAACCTAGTGCCATGCATAGCATCACTCTCGCGCCCGTACCGCGGCGCACCCGCCAAGACATGACCACCATGCACCATGGGAACTACATTTTGGCAAAACGCCACACAAGGCGCAACGACACATGCTACTTGTCCTTGTGGATGTGCATTAAAACACAGGCGCCATCGTAACCTAACACGCAGTCATGGCTGCAGGCCAGCCAGGTTCACACAGCAGCCTTCACTTGGCCTAGGGCTAGGTGCCTCAGATCATCTGCTTAGCGACTTCCGCAATCCGTTCCATTCGTGCCAAGGAGAGTGGCAAGCAGGCAGCGTTCTGCGGCTAGTTAGGCTGGGACACTGTCTACCACCCAGAGAGCCATCAGTCAAGGAGGACCCAGAGATCCGCTATCTTGAGGCTAGGGCATGTCATGTTACCAAGTAGTGTCCTTCAGCTTGGGTAAGGCAGGGCACCAGGGTGACTACCAAGAAAACTGACTCCCCTTCTCCCCCTGAGCATTACGGTTGCCTTCAAGAAATGCTGGTGGCTTACTGACGCAGCTGGCACCCGTCACACTGCTGTCTGACCCCTTCCTGTCACGTGCATCTCCATCTTATGAGTGAAGTTTAAGTCTCGTCCGCCCAACTGCCTCTTAAGAGTTAGCATGCAAGAAGCCGGCCGTTGTGTCTTCCTCCATACGAATCACATGCTGGAGTTGTCCAGCAAGGAGTCCTCCTCCGACAAGAACTCCTCCGACAAAAACTCCTCCGAGGAGTCCTCTCCCACGGGCTCCTGGCCCGCAGTGCAGGTGGGGTCAGCATCAGTAGATCTCCCCATGCCTGCCGATGCATTGGCAGCCTCGTGTACAGCAGCTCCAAGGTACAAGACCTCAATTGCCCACGCTGCTTGGTTCTGCAGCCACAAAGGGAGGCCACATGGCCAATTTTGCTGGAGGGTAACGCGATGGCCACATTTGCCAATTGTTGTACTCTTATTAGCATGGGTGGCAGTGCGAACAGGGAGTGAGTTATGAGCTGGAATGACAGGGCTGGATGCAGAATGCAAAATATTATGCTGCACAAGATGCTGGGGAGAAAAAGGGCCGGCAGGACGTGGCATCTCATGCATGCTGAGACTGCCGGCGGAGACACGCTATACAGAATGCGTGCAGACCTGCACACCCTTGTCCTTGCTCTCCAGCAGCCGCACGAGGGGGGGGACAGCGCCTGCTGACACGATGGCAGCTCCGTGCCCAGCATTCCCAGCGGCCAGGATGCGAATCGCCAGCGCGGCTGAATACTGTGTCAGGGTAGCATGGTGGCAAATATTAGCTGGAGAGCAATAGGGAGTCCCCAGACACAGCCATGGCAAGGAAAGTAGAGTAATTGTCCATCTCATGTGCCTGTCAAGCGGCTTAATCGCCAGGCTGCATGAGATGTACCTCACAAGCAATCACCAGCAGCCTAGGTGCCGGCGGGATACAAAATGTATTGCAAATCATTCGAGGCCACATGCATGCATCAACCCAGCACGGCTGCTCAGACCTGCACAGCCTCGTATGTGCTCTCCAGCAGCCGCCCGAGGGGGGGGATGGCGCCCGCTGACACGATTGCAGACGTGTGTTTAACGTTGTTAGCGGCCAGGTTGGCGATCGCCCGCACGGCTTGCAACTGCATCTGGGAGCCGCGGTTGCAAACCTTAGCTGGAGAGCAGTAGGGGAGGTCCCAAGAACAGTCATGGAAAGGGCACATGAATGGCTAGCCGACTTGTGTGCCTGTCAAGGGGTTAAACGCCAGCTGCAAACGATGCACCTAGCAGGCGTTGACCAGCAGCCTAGGTGCCGGCGGGGTTGAGGGCACATGCATGTGGCCTCGCATGACTGGCTTCTATTGCATCGTACTGCAGCCAGCGCTGTTGCGCAGTGCAAGGCAAACATCATGTAGCCCGGCGCCGAGCTGCTTGACAGGCAAATGTGAAGACCAACCACCCTCCCATCCCTGCAATAGCTGGGCTTGTGGCCTCCCTTCCTGCTCTTTGGCTCAGCTTTGCCATCATGCCCCGCTGATGCAGCATTATGCAGCGTGTGCGATTGTCAATCTGGCCCATGGGAATGATGAGCATAAAGCTGCCATCGTGTCAGCGGGCGCCATTCCCCCCCTCGTGCGGTTGCTAGAGAGCAAGGACAAGGATGGGCAGGTCTGGGCAAGCATGCTGGGCTGGCTGGCCCATGGGCGCCCAGCATGCTTGCCCAGACCTGCACATCCCTGTCCGCGCTCTTCAGCATGGTAATGAGGGGTGGTATTGCGCCCATTGACATGATGGCAGGCGCGTGCTCCGCATTGCCCACGACCAGGTTGGAGATTGACCGTGTTGCTTGATGCTGCAGGGAGGGCAAGGTGGCAACCTGAGCTAGAAGCAGCAGGGGAAGCGACACGGACAGCCAAGGGAAGAACCCAAGGGTGTTTGGCCATGGCGTGTTTGGCAATGGCGTGTTCCTGTCGCTTGGACGCCAAGCTGCATGAGATGCACCAGCACCAGCAGCCAATAGTTAGCATAGAAAGTTATGGTAGGGTTCGGCGGGATGCAAGGCTTCATGCAAGTAAACGACGCCACACATGCGCCTACCCAGCATGCTTGCACAGACCTGTAAATCCATTTCCGTGCTCTCCAGCAGCCGCACGAGGGCGGGGACAGCGCCCGCTGACACAATGGCAGTTTTGTCCTCACCAATAGCAGCGGCAAGGTTGGCAATTGCCCACGCTGCACAATGCTGCATCAGCGAGGCATGCTGTAAAGCTGAGCTGGAGAGCAGCAGGGGAAGCCAAGAGCACAGCTACGGCAGAAGCACATAGCGTCATTTGCTTATTATCAGCTCGTGTGCCTATTGAGCGGCTTGCAAGTGGATGCAACACTGCGTAAGTTGTACCCAGAAGTTGTTGATCAGCGGCATAGGTGTCGGCGGGCTGCGGGACTTAATACAAGGCACTCGCGGCCACATGCGCGCGCCCCCCCAGCATGCTGGCCCCTACCTGCACAATCTGGTTCGTGCTCTCCAGCAGCCGTACGAGAGTGGGGACGGCGCCCGCTGACACGATGGCGCCCGCTGACATGATGACTGAACTGTCTTTGATTTTCCCCGCTAATAAGTTGGTAAGCGCCCGCGCTGACTCATACTGGTTAAGGGAGTCATGGTGGCAAGTGTAAGCTCGCTAGCGGTCGGAGAAGCCACAAACAAAGGCAGGGGAAAGCCACAAGGGGTATGGCCATCATGTGCGCCTTTCAACCGGCTGGAAGCTTTGCTGCATGCCGTATGGTTTGAAGGCACAGACCAGCAGACTAGGCGTCAATGGGGTCCGACACTTCATGCAAGCTACTCGGTGACACATGTACGTGCCAACCCAGAATACATGCCCACACCTGCACATCCTCATTCTTGCTTTCAAGCAGCCGCACGAGACGGGAGATGGCGCCCGCTGACACGATGGCAGTCTTGTGTTCAGCAGCCAGGTTGCGAATCGCACGTGCTGCATTTTGCTGCATCAGGTGGGGCAAGGTGGCAAACCTCAGCTGAAGAGCAGCAGGGGAGGTCACAGAGGTGCTTGGCCATTGCGTGTGCCTTACAGCGAGATATTTTCCGCGGCTGCAAAAGATGTACCCATGCGTGAGTAGGTGCCATGAGTAGGTGCCGGAGGGATGCACGAGTTGTCACAAACCAATTGGGGCCACATGCATGCGCTAACCCAGCATGGTTGCTCAGACCTGCAAATCCTCGTCCATGCTCTCTAGCATCCGCACGAGGTGGGGGACTGTGCCCGCTGACACGATCGCAGCTCTGTCCTCCGGATTGGTAGCTTCAGCGGAAAGGATGGCAAGCGCCGACGCTGCCTGTACCTACATTAGGGAGATGAGGGAACCGAAGCTGGAAAGCAGTACGGGAGGCCACAAGCACTAGTCATGGCAAGGGCACAAGACTGCTTGCCGCTAAGGTGCGCCCTGCCAAGCAGCTTGGACGCCAGCTGCAAACGATGCACCCAGCAGGCCTTGAGCAGTAGCGTTGGTGCCACCGGGTGCAGGCTTATGCAAATCATTCAAGGCCACATGCATGCGATGACCTACCAGGCTTGCCCAGACCTGCACATCCTTGTCCAAGCGCTCTACCAGACGCATGAGGGGAGGTATGGCGCCCGCTGAAAGGATGGCGGACGTGTATTCAGCAACGTTGCGAATTGCCTGGGTTGCTGCAGCCTGCATCAGGTAGTAAACCAGAGCTCGAGGGCAGCAGGAGATGCCAAGCACAGCTAGAGCAAAAGCATTTGTAAGGGTGGCTGGCGAGCCCGTGTGCCTGTTGAGCGCCTTGGATGCAATGCTGCCTGCCATTGCCGCTAGGGTGAATGGTGCGCCTAGCAGGCAATGACAGGCAGCGCAGGTGCCCGCGGTGTACAAGGCTTGCTGCATGGCATCAGTTCTACAAGCATGCACCAACCCAGCATGCCTGCCCAGACCTGCACACTGTGGTCCTTGCTGTCTAGCAGCCGCACGAGGGAAGGGATGGCGCCCGCTGACACGATGGCAGCTTTGTGCTCAACAATTTTAGCGGCCAGGTTGCGAATTGCCCGGGCTGCTGCAGCCTGTGGCAGGGTAGCAATCCAAGCTCGAGTGCAGCAGGAGAGGCCAGGCACAGCTAGGGCAAAAGCATAAGGGTGGTTGGCGAGATTGTGTGCCTGTTGAGCGCCTTGGATGCAAGGCTGCATCAACAGCCTTGCAGGCAATGACAGGGCAGCGCAAGTGCCGGCGGTGTAAAAGGCTTACTGCATGGCACTCTAGGCCACATTTATGCACCAACCCAGACCTGTACATTCTTGTCCCTGCTCTCTAGCAGCCGCACGAGGGGGGGGATGGCGCCCGCTGATCTGATGGCAGCTTTGAGCTCAATGCTCCCAGCGGCCAGCTTGGCAATTGCCAGCCCTGCATAGCGCTGCAGCAGAGGCCCAACGAGGCCAAACTGAGCTGGAGAGCAATAGGGGAGGAATGACGGCACCAATTGGGTTGCTTCCATAGCCAGGTCGGCAATGGACAACATGGCTTGAGACTGCAAACACGCCTTGGAGGCAAAGTTCCTGGTGCCAGAGGACATTGGGGAAGCCATCTCTGCACGTGTGGCTAAGGACAGATGCCTAGGCTGACGATTTCTGCTGGTGATGCGGCTTGCACATCACCCGGTATGAGGACAAGCATGCAGGCCGCAGCACAGTTGTTGCCTCCCGTCAACCAATGGAGGCCACAAGCGCCGCCATCCCAACAAGGTTTCTCAGACCTGCACATCCCTGTCCGTGCTCTCTAGCAGGCGCACAACGGGGGACATTGCGTCTGCTGCCACATGGAAATTGCCGAGCCCCCTACTCCGCTGTGCCAGGTTAGCAAGTGTCCTTGCAGCCATATCCTACATAATATTACAGCGACGACTCAAACGGTCAGCACAATAGTTAAGGGTGGAGCTTTCATGCGGGCGGATTGAAGCGATGGTGAGCTTTGAGTGTGGTCTTAAAACAACTTCATGCCAGTCTGTGCGTGTAGCACTTGGATACAACCACACCACCGGCCGACCAAAAACTATGACACCAGCAGCGGTGCACATGCCAACGCCAGCAAAGGGAGTCTGTCAATACCTGTACTTTCTTATCGAGGCTATCTAGCAGGCGCCCAAGACGGGGGATGGCGCCTGCTGCAAGGATGGCACCTCTAGTCTCAGCGCTTGCAACGGCCAGGTTGGCTATCGCTCCCGCTGCCTGAAGCTGCAGGCGCGTCAGGGAGGCAAATGGCAAAGTTGATAGGACACAAGGGAGAGCAAACGAGGCCATGGGCCATATGCAGGGTAAGGGAACAGAAATGGCATAAGCAATACATGCTGGCGATATGCTGTTGTGTTGCCTGTCAAGTGGCTTGCGCCACAATGGCCCGCACGCGTGCAACATGTCGACAGCATGGTCGACAGGCGGCGACTTGTGAGTAAGTCGCGAGTTCAAGTGCCTGCATAACCCAAGCCAAGATTGCTCAGACCTGTACGTTCTTGTCCGTGCTCTCCAGCAGCCGCATCAGAGGCAAAAGGCCCGCTGCCATGGTGGCTGCACTCCCATCATGGTAAGCAAGTCAGAGTGCAAAATTGCCGATCAGCGTGGCTCCAACGGACAAGCACAGAAGTGATGGATTCATAAACCTTGGAGAAAACCTTGGAAGAACCGGCGACCTGTGACATGTGCTAGCCCTCGAGATGGCGCAGGCGCTAGGCGCCACCGTGAAGAAAACGCTGACAACCCATCGTGACCAAGGACAACGATTTATAAACATACAGCTCTAGCAACATTTCTACGACCGTGATACTTCAGTGCTCAGAGCTTCAGTGACACTGGGTCGTGACCACCAGTGACCACCAGTGGCAAGCACGATGGTTCCATGCCCTGCAAAAGGCGTTACCGCTTCTGCAAACACGAACAACAAGGCGTACCCATGGAAAATAAGTGGCACAGAAAGGTGGCGGAGTCACTGCAGCACCCCTCCCAGGAGACCCAACCTTGCTTGTTGGTGGAGCTTGTCGTGGGAGTGTGAGCTAGGGCAGGGCACCCGGTCCAAGGTGCAGTATTGCCGCACCTGCAGACCCAGCAACCTTCCGCTCCTCCTGAAGTTGCCGCTAGACGGCCCGGCATCCTCTCCACTATTTGCGGCTCTGCATAGCCTCCACCACATGGGCGAGGGCACCAACTTGGTTGAACCAGGGCCCGCACCCTGCAGCTGCAACACGCTGACACGGTGGTGTGGCTATAGTCTTTGACGCCGCTGGCACTGAATTTAATGTGGAACGAAAAGAGCTGGCACAGCTCATTGCGTACAGGAGAGAGTGGCTGCTGCTGCTAGCTGCTCTACAGCTCCTCCAACCGCAGCTTGCTGTCCAGGCACGGTTAGACAGGAGGGCAACATGCCGAGGAGGAGCTGCGGAAAGGCTCCTAGCGAGGCTGACCTTGCCCGTCGCCTGGTAGGGTTGACTGCCAGTTCCATGATATTGAACTTGTAACGCATACGGGCTGAGGGGCAGAGCCTCATGCGCCACTGACTGCTGTTGACAGTGCCCCCGGGCACAGAGCCTTGACCAGGAAATCCTACAGCAAGGGTCTTCCAGGTGCCTCCCCCCCCCACCCCCCCCACCCCCCCCCCCACCCACACCCACCCACACCCGTGCACTTTCCTGTGGGGATGGGCCCCCACTCACCTTCTATAGGCGAATGTCTTGCATGTCTTGCCTATGGCAGTAACTAGTTTTAATGCGGACGCTGAATCCTACCCCAGACTTGCAAGTAGATGCCATGGCCGTGGTGCTGGTGTGTGCGCACCTTAAAGTGCTGCCAGGCCAGCAGAGCAGGGTGAGAGCGCCCGTAAGCTTGGCATCTTCGTAGTGTCCATGTCTCCGACAGTGAGCTTCGAGGCCGGCAAACACTTGGTGCCTGTAGCAAGCCATGCATTGTACACAGTTGACAAAGAACGGAAGGTGCCATTTTGAGCGCGGCTGGCAGGTAAGGTCACTAGTGCCATTGCTGGATCTAGTAGACCTGTTTGAAGAAACGCCAGTCAGTTTTTGGAGAGCCCCCAAAGTTTGCCACCTTTCAAATGACGGGAGCTGGGTTTGCCTGAGCCCCAACCCAAGACGCGGCACTGACAAACAAGGCAAGTCAAGCAAATTGAAAGCTATTACCCATGGCAGCCGTGGTGCCACATACAACTCCGTACCTGTCTGTGTTTGCATTGCCACCACTGACATTAAGTGTGTAAGTCAGTGACAGCACGAGAAAGTCATTGATAGACTCAGCTGTGCAACCTCAACGGCAAGAACCCCGACAAGTGGGATTTTGATGCCCTACCCTTGAAAATGTTTCCGGCAGGGATGGCGAGGGCCTCTTGAAGCCAAGCTGAGAAGGAAGGTTGTCTCTTCCAGCGTTATCCTCCAACCACGGTTGTGACGGCTCCTGCTGAGGCCAGCCAGCTTCCACCACCAGCACTCTCCCCTGGACAGGCTCTCCACTTGCTCAGCCGCTCACCGCCGCTGCCTGCCAGTCACTTGAGTCAGGGTCAGGCAGCGTCCGTTTCCCTTTGCTGCTGTCACCCCCACTGTCACCTGCTGCTCCTTCGGCGCCCAGCGGCGCCAAACCAGAAGCCTACCGGTGCAGGGAGTAGTCCATCCGATGGACTACTAAGAGTCTTAGGTGCAGCTGGCGTTGTTCATGGCACTGTTGGGCAGGTTGCACTGACCGAGGGAGCTTACAAAACCACAGTGGAATATTATGCATAATGAAAGAAAATAATGGTGTACTTTAATTGGACGGCCATGAACACCATTAATCAAACACCAACCTACTGCAAAGCATGACTCTTGCGCCCGTAGGGCCGTGCGCACCCGCCAAAACATGACCACCATGGAAACTACAATGGCTACCAAAACGCCACACAAAGCGCAGAGCAATCAATCTGGTCACAGTTTCCTGTAAGTCTGCAGCGCATCAAGGCACCACCGTAACCTACCACGCAGTCATGCTGGCCAGCCAGGTTCCCACAGCAGCCTTCACTCGGCCTAGGGCTGGGTGCCTTAGACCATCTGCGTTGCGAACTGCGCATAGCGTTCTATTCGTGCCAAGGAGAGTGGCGAGCAGGCAGCCTTCTGTGGCTAGCCAGGCTGGGGCACTGTCTACCACCCAGAAAGCCATCAGTGCCAAGGACGCTGCAGAGATCAGCTACCTTGAGGCTAGGGCTGGTCACGTTACTACGCACTTTCCTTCGGCCTTGGGTAAGGCAGCGCACCAGGCTGGTTGCTAGCCAAGCTAACGTAATCCCTTGCGCCCCAGGTTCCTTACGGTTATGGAAAGCTCCACTTAATAGGTCCAACCCCTGCTTACTTGCGAATGGTGGTACAGTAGCTGAACTCCATGAATGTGTGCAGGCGTCGATGACTTCATGCAGCGCCTGGAGGTGGCCCTCTGGCAGTATGGCTTCCAAAACGACAACTCCATCGGTGGGTGCTCTACCCAGCGACTATCCTCCTCAGTCTCTTTCACCCTCCGGTCATTTCCGATGTATCAGCTTGTGAGTGCCTATGGGAACAGGAGTGCCTGCTCCCTGCCCTGCAGCCTGCGTCAACCTGTGCCGTGACGAGGTTACTCACACTCTCAAGCACAAGATAGATCAAATCTTTGGCTCGTCCTTCTCCACCCACGGCCTGGGCGGCGTGCTGACTTGCGGCGTGACCGGCGTGGGTGCTGGGCTAAGCCACTCACCGGTAGATGAGGTAAGTGTTGTTCGCATTGGGAGGGTGCGAGGGTCTGTAACCTGGGCACATAGGTGCTGTCCTGCCAGTGGACTGTGGATGCTCCTTGAAGGGCCTACCACAGAACCCCACATGGAGCTACCATTTTGGTAGTTCACGTTTGTATGCCTTCTCAGCTTTGAAGGTTGGATGAGCAGCGGAGTGCCTGGAAGTGCTCTTGGCTTGCAGAGTAGCTCTGACTGTGCATCATACAATTTTGTTCCTGCCTGCACTGTATGCACCTCTTTCTGCATGCACCACACTAAGTCCTTTCCTGCGTGCAGGTGGGATGTAAGCTTGACCGCGCATAGTAATGCAGCTCCTCCCTGCTCTCGTCCGGACTGACAACAAAGAGACTGCTGTCCTGCTGCAGAGCTCAGGCAAGGAGCGGTACGTGTTTTTCAGCTTCCCCCACATTGGCATCGACTCCAAGGGCGTCGTGGGCAACATCTCCCGCCCAGGCCGGGCAGGCATGTCCTGCGCCTGCGGTGCCGTCATCAAGGTGCGGTTGCAAGGCAGTCATGTTGTGTTGGTACACACACAACAGGCGTTGCAGGAACCCAGAAGACGGTCTTTCCCAGTATTTGTGCGGTGGGGTGACTTTGGCTCCAGTATGTTGTGCCACTCAGGCAGAGCAACGGCAGGTGCTCCTTGCTTGCAGGCCTTGGGTGATATCAAATCCGAAGGTCTCCAGTGCAACTGCAAGGAGCCGGGCGGTGAGTGTCGGTGGCACAGTGCCGCCTTCGTTTTCTTTGCTGGTTCCAGCATCCTGTTGCTCCAGTCTGGTTGATGAGGTGGGCTTGGGCAGGTGCACTGCCGGCAGCGGCAGTATGAAAGAGGACGGCCAGCTTGAACAGCCAGGAAGGGACTCGATCGGCTTGAGTGGTCTAGTTACTTTGATCCTGACTGTTAACCCCTCTCAAACCGTGCAGTGCACGAGCCTTTAAATATCGAGTTCTCCATCCTGAAGCAGCGACTGGCCCGGCGCCTGGTGGCTGAAGGCCAGACCGACCAGAGCGTGACCAACCTAGACCTTGTTGAGCTGACTAAGGTAAGTGGTGTGTGTTTGCTTTTGCTAGTGTGCACGGTGACAACGATAGATGGATAGTGGAATGCCAGAAACAGGCGCGGGAGGAATCACCCTAGGTTTGTCAGATCTAGGAAGGTGACTTGCATACCTTGGGATTTTAGGACGTTGCAAAATGGTGCTGAGGAGTGTCGCATACAGCTTCTGGGGCTGGTGTGTGGGCTGTTATCTTGGTCAGTATGGTTTCAGCTGGGGTGGTGGACAATGCAAAATCCTCCGCACCGTTTTTTATATCTATATATGTTTCGGGATGGCGAGCTATTTTATAGGCTCGCCAGACCCTGCGGAGCTTGGGTGATTGGCAGTATGGCAATGAAGTTGGTCCTGCTTGTGTGGCACGAGCTTGTTGTTTCTGGTTTTTCTGCAGGTGACAGAGAGGGTGATCTCCGATGACCTGGACTTCCTCATCTCCAAGGCAGTCAACCCTGCCAAGGCTGACTACGCCGGTAAGCAAGAACGCGTTGGTCGCAACTCACGTGCAGCGCCACGGGCGCTTTGGGCGCCATTCAAGTACACCACAGCAAGCAGCCAGCCGTGCCTCCCTGCATGCTAGGCTTGGATTTGCGAAGCTTGCCTTTGTAAGCACTGTTACAATGTTGCTTTTGCTGCAGTGGTGACCGGGGTGCAGGTTCACAACTGGGCGGAGGAGTTTGATTCTGCCGAGCCTAACCTGGAGTGGGTGGCGCCCGTGAATGTGTACGCTGTGGTGGATGGCAAGCGATATGACATCGATCTTTCGCGGCTGCCGGTAAGTTGGAACTAACAGTTTGTGAGCCTGTGAGACCTTGTCTTTACATGACTCTCAGCGAGGGGGCCTGTTGGTTGAACCCCTGTTTGTATGCTGTGGTGCCCGCTGGCCTGGATGTTCCAGGCAGCAAGTGGCCTTGCATGTGCCGCCATGTCAGCCAGTTCCTTGTTGTTGCGAGCGGCAAGCATGATAAACCCGGCGAATGACCCCTTGCATGGCTCTGGCGCCCATCTTATGCATGTCCCTTCCTTCTGTTATGCGAGGCCTGAGCCACGGTCAGGTCCGCTGTTGTTGCCCACGCAGCCTTGTGGGCCCTTTCTTTTCATCCATTTCCTAACACTAGTATATGTGTGATCTCATCCTCTCCCCTTGCTGCCCTGCCCCTCCCCCACTTGCAGGGCTTGACGCCGCGCCAGATCAGGCTGCTGGCCTCCGCCCCCGATGCCCACCAGCCCTCCCCCTCCGCCGCAGCAGAGGCGGTCTGCAACAGTGGCGGCGCGTCTACCCTGCGGGAGATCGACCCTCCCTACATGTACAGCAGCAAGGAGGCGCGCCGCCGGGCCAAGAGCCGCATGGAGAGGTGGGCGCATTGTGGAGAGCAACAGGGCAGGCCTGCAGCTGGCCTTGCCTGGGCGAGAATGGCCAGGAGTAGGTTGTGTAGCCGCTTGGGGATAGTGTTGCTTTGTTTGCCAGGAAAGTAACCTGGAGAGCCAGTGGGCCATCGGGTGTGGGTACCGCACGGAGTTAGGAGGCATACTAGGGGACAGAGGGCTATGACTGGTTCGTCTCATCACCCTGCACAGTGTGTGCTGCCCGGAACGCAGTGGTTGCAGTAGGTTGCAGCCCTTGCCCGATGCACAGATCAGGAAGACAGCCCCATCTCCGTTTTACGTTTGGCTTGTGCCCCGTGGGTAACATTATTGTCCACCCTCAGTTCGTAATCAAGGCATGTTTCCTACCTATGGACTGCAGCTTCGCCCGGTTGGCCTCCGCAGCCCCTGCCGCCCCAGCCCAACAGCCAGTGGCCCCTCCCAAGCCAGCACAAGCCGCCCAGCCTTCAACCCCCGCAGCTGCAGCAGCGGCTCCAGCCCAGCAACCTGCCAGCAACGGCAACACTCCCTCAGCGGTGGCAGCATCCGCAGCGGCCATTGTGGCACCAGTGAAGGAAGTTGCCCAGGTGGCGGCAAAGATTGAGGAAGACGATGACCAGTACTGGACCTCAGCAGGTGAGCTGGTAATAACAACTCTCTGGCAGGCAGTCCTGTGGTCTACAGCAAAGACGCTTGTTTACTGGTAGGACTGACACGTATCTTCGAAACCCGATAGGGCCGCATAGGTATGGTGTGTGCTTGCCTGATCGCTGAGGGGGACCTTTGGTATATAGCGGTTTCACTGATGGAGCAGTGAACACCAGTTTTGGGGAGGATGTGTGATATTGTGTTGTCCCGTATGTTGACAGTCGGAAGGGGTGAGTGGAGTCCAGGAGGCGCCGAATTAGGATGTCCTGGCCCAGCGCCATGCTGTGGCAGAGGACATGCTAACATTGGCAGATGTGCTTCAGCGGCAAAAGCAACATCTACTGGCCTGTGATTTTCCAGCAGCCACGTTAACAGGCCTGTGTGTGCGTGTTTGTTGCATGTGGCAGACGAGGAGATGCTGCAAGCATGGACCAAGGTAATTGATCCCGAGGCTTAAGGCTTGGCGGCGTCCGGCTTGTGAGCGCTGGTTGGCGGTTTACCAAATGGATGCTTATCCTTTGTTGCAAACACAGCATTGCAATTTCATTGAAAATATGATCTTGCTGCAACTTTCCTCTGTGCATATGACATTGGTATTGCTATATGGGCCAGGCAGCAGGCTCTTTGTAATAGGACTTGACCGACCACTGCAAATACCTGGGAAGCGCAGCAGCTCTGATTTAATGCAATCTTATGTCCTTGTACATCTGTGCTACTAGGTAACTCTTGCACCTACTAGTAATACAACAGCAGTGCCAGTCCCTGTACGTACAGGCGTGGCACACTGTGCATTGGTTGGAGTGATATGGCTCATTACTGAAGCATTTAGTGCTCGCGGTGCTGCAAGTATATATACTTCTCAGAAAATGGCTTCTTAACGTCGTGCTTCAACCTTTTCAAGAAAACATGCTAACAACCTGGCTCTGACAGACAGGTCATGGTGGAGAGACTGACCCTTCTGGATTTTATAAGGATGGAGGAACAGACACAGCAGCAGGGGTTTCCTCAACCATCATCAATATCTCATATTTGTTCGCATTCCATGCCACCCTAAACACAAACAAAAGACGGGAGATCCTGAGTTTGCAGGAGCTCCATTTAGCTTAAGATAAAGCTTTATCTTAAGGTTAGCTGGGCTGCTTCAGATGCTACTAATCACAGTAAGAATCCATACTCAATGTCATCCCAAATGCAACTGAGAACTTCACTGCAGTGATAAATTAGCAGGAATGCTGACATCCGACACTCGCCAATAATTGCAAAGGGGTTAATGGAGCACAGCAGTGCTCAGTACAGACAGAGAGCACCTTTACAGCAGGAGGCCATTGGGAGCGTGGCCGCAAGGCAAAGCACAACATGCAAAGGTCTGCATCTGCTCTGGCAGCAGCCTCTCCATCCCAGGCAACCCTCACTCGTAACACCCAGCTGGAGTCAATACACTACATGAATGGTATGCCTACCCAGCTGTAAGCAGATCTTCCTGTCGACTAACCCCTGCAGACCTAGACAAACTGCACCCAGGAGATTCAGCCGCATACCCAGGCAGCTGGTGTACTGTTGTCACTGCCATGCACAACCTGAACTCTACCATCTTCGCTTACTGCGCTGCCTGGCTCGAAGCACCTGCTCTTCCTCCTCCTCCTCCGCGGTCAGCGCGGTGCCAGGCTGTACCCAGGGCATCCCTCCCAACCCCCCATACTCCTCCTCGATGGAGTTGCCCACCGCTGACGCGGTGGCTATCGCCAGCATCTGGGGAGCGGATACCAGATCCGAGTCGCCCACAAAGTCGCCGGACAGCGCGCTGGTGCTGTGCGTGGCTTGCAGCTCCCGCACGTTGGCCAGGGCGGTGTTGCTGATGGCCTCCAGGGCCAGGATGCTGAAGGGCTCCTCGATGGCAACACCTATCTCCTCCACGCCTGCATGGCGCGTGGCACACACCGCAGCTCGGAGTGGTACATAACGGGCCTGATGGGGTGCTGTATGTTATAAATTAGTAAACTGGGACCTGACCAGGTACAAACATATGCACAGGGCGTAGCAATGGAGGCTAGGTCACATTTACAAGCCAGAGATGCCACATGCTGCTTGATCGAATTCTGCCAACGTCAATCCACCCACAAGCAGCAACACAGAAAGACAATGGGATGCAGCAGTTACGAGCCTGTGCACACATGTAACCATCCCACTCCGAACACCACCAAAAGATAGGTGACCGTGCCTCCTGCTAGCTCACCCAGCAGCAGGAAGGCTATGACGACGGTGAGGGGGATGGTGGACCAGGCGCAGGTGCCCCAGAGCGAGAAGGGCAGCATGGTCAGCATGATCATCAAGAACCGAGACGTGTGCCTGCACTAGCATGGTATAGCGGCAGCAGCGACAATGTTACACCAAACTCATGGATAGCATGGTGACCATCACCATATGGAACTAGGAGATACTGGAAAAGCAGGGTGCTGTAGGAAGTGGCCTGGGCGGAACAAGGGCATCAGGTAGGTGACCCTGCTGCCGGTCTGGCAGCCAGAAGCCTCCTGTTGAAGCACATGCGCCCAGCTTGCCTGTCATGATTTCTTAGCCCCTACCTGGTATAGAACAGAGGGATGGGTGTGCGCAGGATGCGCTCGCAGCCCCCAAGACAGTCCTCAAAGACCGTGATATTCTGCTCCATGGCCAGCCCCGCGGCTGTTGGCAAGTTGGCCTCCTTGACGATGCTGGCCAGTACCTGTGTTGCACAGTTAAAATTGGGGTCACCAACTCACAATAAGGGTGTCTGTGGGGCCAGGCATCCCAACTGGCCGGCAGAAAACCTGTCAGGGCAGGTGACTGGATGGTACAGTGCTATTAACGCAACAGGCGTCATGCTCGCTAGACAAGGCCAACATGCTCTTCTTGAAGCTGATGCATCTGCGGAGCACTTCTGTGCTTGCGCTTGCCTACCTGCATTACATAGTTCGGACGGTGCTGCGCTTGCATCACTGCCGCTATCTCGTAAGGCAGCAGGATGCCCTGCAACGGCAGCAGAAAGGCTGCAGAGTTAAGCGAGTCCACAACTCATCTGTAATGCGTATACACTTTGCCAGAGCCCTGTCCCATCGGGGCTGCAAGGTTGAGCTGTCTTTGACCTTCACAGGAACTCCAGCAAGCAGCCACACCACCCTAGTACATATGCCATCCCCCTCCTAATGTTGCCTCCACACTTGCCAACATGCACACAAGCATCATCTAGTGCTTGCACACAGCCGTCCCGCGCACCCGCAGCTCCTTCTCAAGATCCTCATCCTTGCGAAGGTGGCACATAAGAGATTTGGAGAAGGCTGGCGTCCAGCGGCAAAGGAGGGACCGCAGCTCCACCTGGTCATGCGGGATCCAGGCCAGCCCCTGCATCAGCGATGGGAAGGCACATGGCTGCCTTCTCACCAGTGATGGGGCTGATCAAGCGAAGTCCCAGTGGCACTGGAGGACCGCAGCGGAAGTGCATGACCTCGGAATCCGCAACAAACCAGCCCCCTCACATGACGGTCACGTGTGCTTTCTGATGCGGCTGGGCCCCCGCATAGCCGCTGTGCCATTCCATCCCGTCACGTGCACTATCAGAAGGTTGGGTTGCCGTGAGCAATCACTCTCCAGGACAAGGGCCCCCAGTGGCAAGCAACAAGGCAGCCTCAACGAGGCCTTCAGGTTCTAAGAGGTGCCGCAAGGTCAAAGCATAGCAGGCTCCTCAGCAACCATCTGTACAAATGACACCCCGGCCACCCTGGCCTGCAAAAGCTGGCGTTCAGTCTGTCGTGCATAACTGTACAGCCTACCTGCCGGACTATATCTCTGCTGCGGTTCAGCACGAGGCCCCACATCTTGCGAGCGCCATCCCACCGCTCATAGCTGGCATTCGTGCGGAACACCTGCAAAGCGTGGAGCATTATCAATCATACTCCTCAGGTTGCCAAGATGTTATCAGTCACCTGTGACCTTGTATTGCAGGAGCCAGCACCCACTATGCTACGTTGCAACCCCTGCAGGTCTTTCCTTTGGCTGCCAGGGGTAGCAGACCAAGACCACTTCGCACACAGACTCCCAAATGGCTTCAGGATATGCAGGAAGGTGTCAGTACGACCTGCTGTTGCAACAGCAAAGCGAAGAAAGACTTGCAGCGACCATGCCAGCGTAGTAGCACTGCATGTTGTTGCACCATGAGACTGGCCCAGCTGACAAACTTTGATCTCACCAGCAGCAACGACAGTGCGAAGGAGGTAAGTGCAAAGGGCTCCTTGGACTTGAGCTCTAGGTCCAGGAAATCGATTGGCAGCAGCCCAGCCTGCAGCTCAGCAACAGCAGTTCGGTACACAGTGTCGACGTAAACCACCACGCACGTCTGCAAAACATCCTGGACAACATGTGTAGGAGCACCACAACAGCATCGCTTGGGTGCTGCGGTGCCCCTACACATGCACTTGCTAACGGACAAACCATGGAGCCGTGGTGTACACAATGGCGCGCTCCTGGTAAGCTGTCACTTGCCTGGTAGCAGTACTGATAGACGCAGACGCCCGTGGCGAGGACAAGGATGTACAGCAGCGGCCCAGCAAGCCCTCGCACAAGCGCTGAGCTGCAGGCAAACCAGTGTGGAGGTCAGCTTAGTGGCAGGACCATGCCCCTGGCGGGATGGAGTGGCCGTTATATTGATCAGAGGGAGCCACGCAACGACCCCGCACCTATGCTGGCTCAAACACGTATTGTGAGGCTAAGTTAACATCCCAGGTGTAACTTCAGTGTACAGCACATGTGTCATACATTTGCAATTTGCTTGCTTTTCCTATCAGAGTCAAGCCTTGCATCAGTGCTGCGCTGTATGCAACTCAGCAAGGGCATCTCCCCAAGCGGCTGCTGCAAGCCCATCGCTGCTGCTCCTAGACCTGGTTGGGCGCAGGCCCCACGCCAAGGCAAATACCCCATCCATGTGTGACCTCAGGATTGACCTGGACCTAACGGGCTCAGCTGAGATCTCTCACCTTGCAGGCAGTCAAGAAATTTTACGGTCTTGCCATGTTCACAAAGTCGGGCTGAAACAACTTCAATGAGCAAGTCACTCACACGGGCAGGCCGGTGATGTGGCGCAGGTAGCGGTTGGTGCTCCTGTGCTTCTTCCAGCGGGCAAAGTCAAAGACAACACGAGCAGTCTCACGGCTCTGCTCCTTGAAAGCACTGGCGGCACGGGGCTGGTCCTGTAAGGGAAGTGTGCAGTGGGTTAGTCTGCGGTGCACTTGGACGCAAGAGCTGGCCTGCATGCGGCCAGAGGCTACTACCACACCGTCAACAGCCCAACCTTCTTTGCCGAGGCTGCAGCGGCACGAACGGAGCGGTGCTGGCTGCCTTGGTTGCTGATACTGTGAAAGCAACGTGGCTGACAAGCTATTCTGGAGCGAGCTGAGAACAGGCTAGTCCGACATCTGAGCAAGGGAAGGGATGCGGGCCGTAGCGACCGGCAGTTGTCAGTCACAGGGCCCTGCATCATGACCAGCCTGACGTAGCCAAGCACGCTGAGCTACTGCCTCTGATTGACCCCTACCAAATGAGGGAAGCCCACGGGAGTAACCTGCCTGCCCTAAGAACTTAGTGCGATTCTTCGGTTCCTTGAAACTCAGACAAGTATCACTTGATCAATTGCCTTGGGCCCTGGTGATCTGCCCCTGATGTGGGAGACATGAGTGGGCGGGTGCGCGCAGAGTTTTGAAAGCGCGTTAACCAGGTGTGCAATAGTTCATTCCAATCGATTTAAAAAAGTTTGTCGCAGTGAAACGTGCAGTTATAAACTGTCAGTAGCGCATGCAGGGACTGTAGAAGCGGAAGGGGGTATCCAC
>BBXU01002913.1:0-29961 GCA_001598975.1 Parachlorella kessleri
CTCGCCGGCCGGCAATGAAGTGTGCAGCCAAGGAAAGCAAGGGTAGTGGACGTTCTGTGCAAGGGAGGTCTATCCAGTGCCACGCGATCAGCCATGTGACAAGGCAATCTAGACTTACATGCGGCAGTCCAAGGCTAGTCAGCAGGGCGCCCCGGTAATACTTTGCAGGCCTGGCATGTAGCAAGCTCACCTCTGTACTGGTAGGCTGCACTGTCGTCAGGCCCTCCCGCCAGTGATGGTCCACCAGCTTGCCCCTGTTGGATGTCTGCTGGTGGGCGTAGCTTTGCTTGAACGCTTCCAGATCTGGGTGGCCTGCTGGTAGCATGACACCAACGACATTTCACTTAGCGTAGTTACACAGCTTTTGTGACAACTTGTGGGCGTTTTGGTGTTGTAACGACCTTGCTGACTGCCAGTTCCATCGTTGCTCAGACTGGAGGCACAGGTTGGAGCACAGACAGGCTGTCTGCCATGCCCCTTTCCTGGTCTGCCGCTTGTGGCTGGTGACCCCTTGGCTTGAACACTTGTGGTTCTCACCTTCCAGCTGTGGGGGCATCTCGCCCGAGATCCAGTACTTGCCCCAGGCCTTCTCCTGCTCCGCCATCCAAATCTTGCGGGTGTTGATGGTCTCAGTGGATACTGTTCGCTCCCTTTTCTTCTTGCTGGCTGGAGCGTCGTTGGGAGCTGCAGCCTGGGCATCGGTGGGCTGTGCGGCCTCGGGGTTTTCCTTGGCTCTCTGAGCTTGCCTGAACTCGTAAGCGTTGTAGCTGACGTACCTGCACATGGTCGTTAGATCACTGTCAAGTCAGCCACTCATACGAGCATATCCCATCGCTGTCTTCACTGCCACAATGCACCGCTTGCCACCTGGCACCAATCAGAAACTAGCAGGCTAAAGGCTGTAAGCTATAAGGGTGCAGCAGCTGCCTCAGATAAGACACACTAGCGAGTGGCCTAAGTTGCAGCCCTATGTGCACAGGCGGTCAGGCCTACTCACCCCACCAGGAAGTTCTTGCACCACTGCCAGCCTTTCGCAGCGCAGTCGGTGTTGTCCTTGACACCAATCACGGCAGCCAGGATTATGCCCCAAAACCAACAGTCTACGGCCGTCACTGGGAGGTAGTAGCCCTCGTAGTGCAGCTGGCAATACCTGCACAGATGCAGGAGTTCCACCAGTTGACAGGAGGCTAACTGGCTTGAGGCTCCCCAAAGTGTGCCACCGCTCGTATTGGTGAGCCTCCTTGACTGCCGTTCAGCCCGCTTGGCTGCCACCATGTCACTGCCCATGGCACTCCCTGTGGTCATGGGTGCTAAGGGCAGAGAGGTTGCACTTGATATTGCCAACTTACTTGGGCGCGAGGGACCTCAGGTAGGCCTTAGCCCGGTTGTCAGCTGGGTCAGCAGCCTTGGAGGCAGTCCTGAGAGCTTTTGCCTTCACCAAGGTGGCCTTGACCACAACCTGGTGGTGTCATCTCAGGGTGGCCCTGTATGTGACCAGGCACCTGCCAAATGCCGCTGCCCTGGCCGCTAACGATGGCCTGCACGTAGTCGACCAGTGGGAAGCACATCTCCCCTGCCGGTGTGTCCACCGACACCTCCAGCTGCTCAGCCGGCAAGCCTGCCTTGCTGCATATAGTGTCGACCACGGCGGTGGGGTTCTTGGTGGCCAGCCAGGAGCAGGAGATCGTCTCCTGCTTCTTAGACCAGCTGCACAGGAACTCCCCCTTGGCGTTGGGAAACTTTGCCAAGCTTAAGCAAACACCCTGCGACATTTTAGAAGCCACGACGGAAAGCTGCTGTATCGATATGTCGCTGCCACCAGTCTTGGCTGTGGGTTAACGATGCGACGCGACGGTCAAACTGGGTAGGGTATTAGGGCGCGCTTGCGACGGTCCAAGTGCCGCGACATGTTGGGCCGGTAATGAGCAGAGTTGGGTACTCTTATTGATGTTTGGAAAGCAAAACTCGCTATGCTGCTGCTTTGTGCTGCTCTCGGTGATTGCTCTGATCACTGGATGGCCCATCATGCCTGTGAAGAAGGAGCGTGGACGCCATTAGAGGGTCCCGAGGCGACATCATGCAGCCCACCACGCAGCATCACCTAGAGCACCAGGGGCGACCCTCGCCAGGCAAGGCTTCACAATGCTGCAGGGCACCCGTTCTTCAATGACGCTTGCAGCAACAAGAGGGCTGACTGGTTGACTTTTGCTGTGCAGGCGCAGACAGCAGTTCTGGGAGCCAGCCAGCTCAGGCTGAGGAACGCAGCCAGGGAGAGCACTCCAAAGGCTCAGAGCTGACAGAACCGCAGCTGAGGGAGGCAGTGAAGGAGGCTATGCAGGCCATCGACGATGTCCAGCTTAAGCAGAGCTACGGACGCACTGGGGAGATTCTGGAGAAAAGCATAGGCAAGTTTCAGCGGTGCTAAGGGCATGTACATGTGACCCACGGCCCAGTCAACAGCTCCTTTGTGCGTTACTTGATAAGGCAGCCCTACTGCCCTACATCAAGGGTTCTTGCACGGCGTTGAGTTCCAGTTGAGAGTCGGATGCCCCCCCCCCCCTCTCCTGCAGGTGCACAGCTGGGCATGGCTCCTGAGGAAGTTGCCAAGCACAGAGACAAAATCAAAGCAATGGCGGGCCCTTTGCGTAAGGCCCGCCTGGCAGGTCCTGACAGTGCGCAGCCCACAGCCCGTGCACCTTCTGGCGAACCGGCAGCATGCGGCGGCAAGGGGGAGCAGGGGGACAGTGAGCACGAAGGGTCGGGGCATGACAGCGACAGTGAGGAGGATGCCTGCGGCGAGCAGCAACCTGCTACAGGCAATGATGAGGCGCTTGGGCCAGCCGCAGAACCCTGCAAGGATGCACAGACAGTGCTACCTGCAGGCACAGGGGAGGCAGGCCCGGCGGGTGTGGCAGCAGCAGTGGCAGGAGGATCTGTCCAGAGGAAGGGAGGTGGGAGGCGCAAGCAGCAACCCCCTAAGAAGAAAACTCAGCTGGTTACCAAGAAGAGGGGCTCGAGAAAAGCAGCAGCAGCAGCAGCAGAGACCAAGAAGCCCCACCGCTACAGGCCTGGCACTGTTGCGTTGCGGGAAATACGCAAGATGCAGCGGTCGACCGAGTTGCTCATCCGCAAGCTGCCCTTCCACCGCGTGGTGGGTTATGATCGGCAGCAGTATTATGGGTGGCTCTTTGCCTAAAATGTCGCCGATGCCTTGTTGCACTGCCATTGTTATTGTACCTGAAGGTGATACTGGCACACAAGCCCTGCTGCCATGGATGGCTGTCAAGCAAGCAGTGGTTTGCAGATGCCGAGGGTGCTGTAGAGGCCAACCTGACCAATCAAAAAAAACCATCTGCCCTGCAGGTGCGGGACATAACCGAGCAGTGCAGTGAAGAGAAGATCAAGTGGACTGGGGAAGCCCTGCTAGCTGCCCAAGAGGCGGTGGAGGCCGTGTTAACCACACTGCTGGGAGCTGGAAACCTGTGCGCCATCCATGCCAGTGAGTGGACGCCTTAGGGGCACGGGCTATCTGACGAATGCTGACCCAGAAATCTCTTGATGTATAGCGCCTTGCCTAGCACCGGCCCAGTGTGAGGAGCTTTGAGTTTGAGTAACGCTTACCGCCATAACTCTTGGATGCTGCAGAGCGTGTCACCCTGATGCCCAAGGACCTGCAGCTGGTGAAGAGAATACTGAAGGACTTTGGGATGCACATCTTTCAGAACAACAAATAGTTGTGCGGCATGGAGGTCTATCTTACATGCTGTAGGTTGCAGACTGGTTCCGGGAGTGGGTGCAGCAAGAGCCATGGCAAGAGAGTGATGTATACAGTTAGCTTTGTAACACTTCCCAATTTGCCCTTGTAACAATGGTGGAGCCAGCCCGGTTTGGGAAGTAGACATGCCTACAATACAGAGCTTCCCATAAGTGCCATGCAACATTCTGGGTCCAGGGTGGTTATGGGAAGTGCCATGAGAGCAGTGCTGAAGCAGCTTGGTGAGGTGTACATGGCTGGGTGAACCCTCAGCAGCCAGCGGGGCCAATGAAGCTTGCAGAGTGGCTAGCTGACCGGTCCCATGGGCCTGGGCATGGCCACAGGCCAGCCGCCCAGCCCCCTCGCCAAGGGGTGCCCCCCCAGGGTTGGCAGCCCAGGGGGTCATTCCAGGGGGGTACCCCCATGGGCACCCCCTTGGAAAGGTGGCCAGGGAGGTCTCCCCCAGGGGGTCTCCAGGGGGGGTGGGTGCCCTGCTGTCCTGGCCAGGCGGCCGCCAGGGGGGTCCCTGGTCCCTCCAGGGCCGCTCACCAAGGGGGGTTGGTTCTCAGAGTGACTGCTGCAGCGCAAGTCATGGCTGGGGAATATACTTGATTACAAGGCAAGGGAACAGCCAAGACCGGGTCCTGAAAGTCTGCAAGCCAGGTCGGGTGATTTGATCGCACCACCCTGCTGGGTATTCATCCAAGGGCTCTGGATCTTAGAGAGTTTAACTCGTACAACTGTGTGGGTTTGTTATTGAGGATGGCAAGCCTGCGTTCTTCCTTCGTTGTGCTCAATTCCTCGTGCTTGTCATCATGCAGCAGCCTAGATAAGTTCACAAGTGCCTCTTGCTATCACATATTCTTTTTGCCTAGTTACCACAAGTCTGCCAGGTGTACTAGTAAACGGGTGTGGTTCCCATGGCCGCCTTTGTTGGCACACAGCTATCCTACCCACAATCGTTTTAGAGACAGCATCCAGGAGTCGATGAAGTTTACAATAAGCGGCTGCTTCAGTACCCTGGGCATACAACCAGCAAGGGGCACCTCTATAACGGCTGCATGTAAAAAGCTTGCCATGTGTCTCCCTGCACCCTGGCTACCTGACCTCGCTCACACCATGGACCGTCATTGTTTTTGTCATTCAAGTTATGCTCACATGTCCCGTCAGGAACGTCCAGAGGGTTGGGCCGGCTGGTCCTGGCCAGCCGACTGCTGCGCCAATAGAACGGCCGTTGCATCATGCCGAGCTGCTGCCGCCGCGTCAGGTATGAGTTCATCCAAGTTTCTTGGAGACGCAGCCTCATGGGGCTCCATCCTGCTCAGCTCGGCTAACAAGTCGTCGCTCTCCGCCTCGCCGCCCTCTTCACTGGGAGCTGCTGTTGCAGGCGCTGGTGGTACCGACTGTGTCGCAGCACTGTCCGCCCCGGGCGGTTGTTGTTGCACCGCCTGCTGCAACGGTTGCTGCGCATGCGTTGGCGCTATCCTAATCCGAATGGGTGCTGGCCTGGGCGCTGAGCCTGCGCCTGCTGCTGGTGCTCCTGCTGGGTTGTTGCCAATGCTGCCCTGCAAAGGAGTACCTCCTCCTGCTGCTGGTGGCCCTGTCGCTGCGCTGGCAATTGTAGCGCTGGACTTGAGTTTAAAGCGGATGATCTTAGGTGCTGTGGCGCCTTCTGCATACATGGTGGATGCCACAGCAGCCAAGTCGTAGTCAAAGCTGCAATCGTTGGACACAAGCACCACATCGCCCATATGTTGGGTGCCTGGCTGACATCGCTTCTTGCACATAACTCGAACCCGAACAGTCCAATCATCCGGAGTCATAAGAATTGCCCATTCAGTACCGGATGCCAGCGCAACAGTAAGCAGCTCTACCTGTCTTCTGGGTCACGCCCAGCGACACCCCGTCACTCATGGCGGGTGTTGCGCTGCGGTCTTCTGTCCCCAGCCCGCTCTGCACCAACACAACAAATAAACTGAGCAGCTGGAAACATCTAGGCAAATCTGCACATCCAAGACATGCCTGACAGCAACTTATAGCACCCCAACGAATTGCTGCCATGAAAGTTACAAAACCGCTGCTTGTCCCTGCTGTCGCGCTTGTAATTGAAATTCTTCAACATTGCAGCCCTTGCACAAACAACACCGGTGCGGTGCTGTCTACATGCCCAGCAGTTACTGACCAGCGATGCTCTGCCCCGCTTAGGCCCCTTGGCTTCAGGAACTGCCCCAAATCGAGGCATGGGCGGCTTGATATGCGGCACCTCCACCTGCATGGGAAAACAGGTATTAGCCCACCCTCAGCCTCCAATCTACATTTTACTACTCTACTTCTTCCAGCAAACACCACACGCTTTCCCTGAACCTAGTTGCACAAATCATCCGCCCTGCTGCATGTACAACATGGCAAATCCACAATTCCAGCTGTGGAACTCGTTGTCTCCTTTGTTCGTGACAAGCGAGGACCCAAGTTCAAGGTCCCAACAGCACCAACAACTTCTGCACCAGCTTCCATCCATGAAACTCAAATTTCCCGCGCAGAAACGGAGAGCTTGTAGCACCTCGGGCAAACTTCATACCCATTAGGACAGCTTCCCAGCACCAGAACAGCGCCCACACCTGCACCCCTGCCTGTCATCATATATACGCCGCCAGCTCCCTCTGTCCCACTCACTGGCACAAGATTGGCCCGCTTTTGGTATGGCGCCCCTCGCTCTTCTGTAGGCCGCCAGACACTAAACAGCAGCCGCTGGCCCTCCCGTGTGGGACCCGCTGTCATCCACTGCTTGCGCCACTTGCGCACACGACCCTCAAAGATGCCAGGAGCCTTGGCATCCTCACCACGCTGAACCCTGCAATCGCAAGGGTGTGCGCTTGCTGAGAGATGGGGGACGGGCTAAGTAGCCGGCACTACCTGATAGGTCCCTGCCACAGGACAAGGTTTCCGCAAAGCCTGGCATGGCTCGTTAGTAGCCACTGTCAGTATTAGTGGTGCCCCAAAGGATAGAGAAATTGCTAGCCTACTTCTAGCTGCAGCTGAGCCTTGGGAACAACACCCCGTACACTGCAAGGGGTAAAACCCGCGTCTGCTGGTTCTCACAAAGTGGCAGGTTCCTGCACCCATGCATCGGTGAAGGGATTACCTATTCCGGGTTGCCATGGCAACCTAGCTTTGGACGCCAGTCATTGGTGGCAGTGATCAAGGACGGGTCTACTACAGCTGCATCCGTACTTCTTCACATCAGGTTGATAGAAAATGATAGCAAAAGGACTCCGAGGCAAGCCTGAGCTACCCTGCCTGTGACAGCGTTTTAGCGTCACCTTTACGTACACCCTCTTCCTCGGAAATGTTTCCTCCCCTCTTTCCTGCTGGTTTCCTCACCCACCAATGCAAGTTCAGGCAGGGTGCGGCCTGCCATCCCTACAAGACCCAGGGAGGTTGAGTTGAGCTGTGAGCTGTGTCCCTAGGACCCTGCATTGTCCAGCCAAGGACGGGGTCGGCTACTGACATTTTCTTGGCTTATCCTTCTTCACCGGGCACAAACGAGACGAGCCTGCAAGCTGTACTGTTGTCCCAACCCTGCTATTCCTCATAGGAACTTAAAATGCCAGTTTCTACAGTCAAGTTTGTTTCGTATGCATACCACCGGTGCTTCCTTAGAACAGGCGTCTCAGGGTGCTCATCCTGCCATGTCAGACGGAGTGGCAAGGGGGTGACCTCAGAGCAAACCTCATACTGCAAACACACATTCATACCCCAGAAAGGTGACACCAAAAGCATTTCAACATACTTGCAAGCAACAAAAGGATAGAGTATGAATACAACAAGAAGAGAAGTGCCAGAACCAGGCGCGGACACTCCAATACCCAGGCATGATGCAGAAAAAAGCAAGTCCACGGTTCCACCCCCAAAGCTCGCGGATACATTATGTACATGGGAGCTCAGAAAGTACAGTTGCAGGTTTGGGATGATCCTAGTCTACAACCTGGGTTGCAACCAGTAAGTTCGTATACAGCACGCGCAATGCCTGCCTGATGAAAGCCTGCTGACCTAGCCCACTTCTCGTTCGTTTGCACCAATCAAAGGGTGCCTGGCCACCTAGAGAGTGAAAAAAGAGACAGGCTGGCCTCCCCCTGACTCTTCATCAGAATCGCTGCCAGACTCTTCTTCCTGGTCTGCCTCCTGCCCCGGCAAGCCAGCAACTGCCGCAGCGGCCAGCACCCCATTCCCAACCCCTGCCGCCGCTGTCGGTGAAACCTGGGCCAGCGCTCCTGCTGGTAGGGAGCCGTTCCCGCTCAGTCGATGTCGCAGCTGCTCGCTGCCGTCGCTGCTGCTGCTGCTGTTTCCGCTGCTACCCTCATCCTCTGAAACCCCGCCATAGCCAACCAGCCCAGCCAGCAAACCGGGCTCTCCTTCCTCCTCTTCCTGCTGCTCCTGTTGTGGCCCTTGCAAGGGTTCGTGAAGCTGCTCCGGCTGCTGCTGCTGATGCTGCGCTGGGTGCTGATGCGGGGCGGCGCCATTACCAGCGCCTGGCAATGTAGCGGCTGGGTATCCCTGCTCCGGGCTGGCTGCCGATGGAAGCACGGTGGGCGGCACCCAGCCTGCAGGGAGCCCAGAAGCAGACCACGGGTCAACAGTACTGCAATTTGCAGCCGCATTGGCAACCTCAACCACACCCCTGAATAAGAAAGCTGCACGTTACTGTAAACCAAAGGCCAGGTACAGCAGTCAAAGTGGCCACAGCTACTACACAGTATATGCAGCTCAGGTTAGCTTAAGCCAATCAGGACCGCTGGCAAGGCTTTCATCAACGAGGCACAACTATCCTCGCTGCTGCCATGCCCCCTGGACTCGCGGGTAAGCCTTTCCCTCTCCAAGCACCACCACCCTAGTTCCAGCTCCACTGCCACAGCCACCAACCAAATTATTGGGATAAACACACCTCCACTTTAACCCTCAACCTTGTGACCCACCATCTATACTCAGCGGGCCATCGTCTTCGCCCCTTGCCCTCCTCAGCAAATCTGCGTGCGACAGCGCAGTGCTGGCCGCCGCCGATGAACCAGCACCTGCATCAGTTTTGCTTGGGTGTGCCCCATGCGCCCCACCTCTCCCCCGATGCTGCCACTGCTGCTGTTGGTGGTGCTGCTGCTGGTCGTGCTGGTGACCATGGCTGTTAATTCTCTGACTGCCGCCCCTGCCACCCCTTTGCTCGCCACCAGCTCGCGGCTGCAGGTGAGCTTCAAGGTGCTGCTGAGGGGCAGAGGCCTGATGCAGTTCCTGCGGATGCCGGTCATGCGGCGCTGCGCTATGCTGGGAGGCACCACTCTGCTGTGCTTCCCCTTGACGGGCGTGCCAGGCAGCAGCAGCCTGCAGCACCATGAAGTGGGGAACAATGCCAGTCAATGACAGATACAGGGCCTACTGACCGCATACTTGTGAGAAGTGGACAGCATTGCGGCATAGCATACTGCAATAGCGGTGGCAGCCATGGTGAGACATGACCTCACCAACTCATATGCCAGGCATGGGAGGAAACTTTTTCACGGTGCTGTGGACCACAGGCAAGCTTCAAGCAGAGCTTGCAGGTTATTACCACTACTGTGCGCCTCGGAAACTACAGTCTTCGCCAGCAGGGTACGATGGTTGATCCATGAGTTTGAATATCGTCATCGGCGCAACATATGCAAAGATAGATGCACTTAATGCAACCATCACACAAAGCGTACGGGGCAGATGGTGTCCGAGAAGCAGCAGCCCTCACACACCCCCTGCTCTACCACCCTCACTTCGTCCTGGCAAGAAACAGGGCCCAGGACCCTTGGAAGCAACCTGGCAAGCCACCTCAACGCAAGCATTTAGTCACTGTCAACCCCCTTCCTGCCGGCAGGCAAGTATGCACAAGGGTCCCCGATGCAGCACCTCACACCCCACAAGGATCTCACCACTGCAGCCTCCGCCGCATCATAGTTGCGTCCCAGCCGCTGTCGCCGCTGCGCCTCTGCCTCCTTTCTTTCCACCGCCTTTCTGTGTGCCGGGCCTTCCAGGTGCTGTTGCATGAGTGCATCGCTGGCGAAGGTTGCATTGCACAGCTCGCAGCGCAGTATCTGGGGCCCGCCTAGTTGTGAAGCTGCAGCCACAGCGGCTGCGGCAGAGCCCCACTGCACACCACCAGTAGCGTTGCGGGGGCGCTTTCTACCGGCGCTGGCGCCACCACCGCTGGGTCCTTCGCCATACACGTCTGCCAGGCCACCCTCGTACTCGGCCCTCGCCTGAAGCCACCAAGGAGAACAGCAGGGCGCACAGCGGTGAAGGTTTGTGACTGGAAAGCCAGACTGAGTGTAATCGCCGCGCAGTTGAGCTGAACCAAGTCATATAAGGAACTATTGGGTATTGGAGCAAGTGCTTCAATCACCACCTGCCCCTCAACCGACATGCCGCGAATCAGGCACATGCAAGTTGGGACTCACCATGCGGTCTCGCCGGTCAGAGTCCCGGCGTTGCTCACGCCGCTGCATAGACTTTTGTAAACGCTGCATCTGCTCTGCCAGACTGGAGGCAGACCCGTTCTGCGCCATGACCCTGCACTTGAAAGCTAAAGGACGTGGCGATGGAGATCAAACGGGACAATTCATCATCCAGCGAGGCCTCCTGAGCAGGAGAGCTCGTCAGTGCCCAAGCAATGCATGGGAGTCCTAAACCCTCGAGCGGGCATCAGATGAGTGTGGGGAAAACACTCAATTATTTCCAGTGCTAGCTTTCATCTAGAAGTAAGGACTAAAAGGACATCAAAATAACTCCCAGAAGAAGTCTGGCTTCTTGTTGTAATTGACGGGGCTATCATTGCTGGGTGACGGGCGGAGTGCAGAAGGAAGGCACAAAGGCAGTCATTCATTACTATGTCGCTGACCAGCACTACCTTTAGCGGCCAGGCATTGGCCTTCAAGACCGGTGTTCCTCGGGCAGTAAACAGGACAGCGCTCGCAGTGCAGGCCAAGTTCAGCCGTATTGGCAAGGTGCCAATCACCGTGCCTAGCAGCGTGACTGTGAAGCTGGATGGCCAGGCAGTGCATGTCAAGGTGGGGACTGCTGTGGTCAGCCTGTGGCCTGTAGCCTAGTCGGGGGTACGGGCTTGCGGGGGCACCAGCTGCAGCACGAGTTGTTATGACAGTCGCCCAGTCAAGCAGGGTTGCCAGTCTGGGCACCTCGCTAGCACTGCTTTGCTGGAGGATGCTGGGAGTTGCTGGTTCCTGGACGCTTGCTCCGCTGGAGCTGCTCTGTTCAGGTTGTTTGTACTACTCTGGGCATGTAAGGGCAAACTAGTAAGAAGGCCGCTGAGCCTGGTGCAACCCAAGACTAGGCAACGGTTTTTGGGGGTCTGAAAATTGACTGTCCCCTGGGCGCCTGCAGGGCCCGAAAGGCGAGCTGCAGCGGGTGCTTCCTGGACTTGTCACTGTGCAGCAGGTACTTGAATCGGCTGCTGTTGAGGTACTGCTGCGGGGCATCCAGTGCTCCTGAGGACCGCGCTGGCGGTAGTCCGGTGCTTGCGACCTGTCTGAGCGTGGGGTCAGGCTGAACTCGTTGAGAGTAGCAACTGCTGAGATCAATCCCTCATGTTGTTGGACTGCTGGACCAGCCAGCAAGTTGGGTTGGATGGGGGTAGCAGGTGTCGCACAGGTTGACAGCTTCAGCTAGCATGAGCAGAGCTCTTGAGGTTTTGGCGGCGTGCAGGATGGCAACGTTGTGCGAGTAGAGCGGGCGGAGGAGTCGCGGAAAGCCAACCAGATGCACGGGCTGTGCCGGACGCTGGTCAACAACATGGTTGTGGGCGTGTCTGATGGCTTCACTAAGCAGCTCAGGTGAAGTAACACCGTTGGGAAAGGTACTGAAGACCTGAGGACTTGCCAACAACCTGATTCGCCAATCGTATGATGTGGGCATCTCTGGGGGATGGAGAAGTTCTTACACCGAGCCAATCAGGGCTTTAAGGGTCTGCTGCCTTTTCAATGTGCTATGTGTCCCCCGTGTTCCCTTCCTTTGCTGTTGCTGCCTGGTTGGTTGTGACGCGAGGAGCCCTGCATCATGTGTGCAATGAACACTCCCACTGCCCCAAGTCAGCATTGTTCGCTTTATTAGCTGCAGCCTTGTGGGCGTGGGGTACCGAGCGGCAGTTGCTGGCGGCACACTGACGCTGAATCTGGGGTACAGCCATCCAGTGGAGATGCCGATCCCCAAGGGGGTGGAAGTCAAGGTAAGCTTCGGGGGCAGAGGTGGACGCAGCAATGCTTTGCTGCTGGCGGCGGCTGCTCAGCTTTTGAGTTGTGGTGTGGCCAGCACAAGTAGTGAGCCATGTGCCCGTGGAACGTACCAATACATTATGGAAATATAAGAGTTTGGGGACGGTAGCCTGCACGGCCAAAGGCATGAGACAAGATTGCAGGCATTTCGTTGCCCTTGTTCCCATCTTCGGCGTCTGGAGCTTGTTGTCAACTTGGGGTGTGATTGATTGGTTGTTGGCAGCACGCCTTGGCGCCACCATGTGTGTGTTATTCTGCATCATGTTGTGGGACATTCAATAGATACCCGAGGAGCTGGCGCACGGGCATTGCTTTCAAGTAACGACTGCGGCAGGTGACATATCTTTTCTCTCCCTTCAGGTCGAAAAGAACACCACAGTGTTCGTATCCGGGTATGACAAGGAGGTTGTGGGGCAGTTTGCAGCCACCATCAGGTGAGGGACTGGGCTGCGGTGGGTGGGGGGCTGTGGTTATGGGGGCAGGATGCCATGCAACCCGGGATACCCATGTTGTTATATTTCCCTGGTTTGGGTAAGTTGCTGCGTTTGGTGCATGTGACGGGGAGCTCAGTTGGGATGAACAAGACATCTTACTCTATAGTGGCTTATGTCTGGACAGGACGTGTACACCTGTGAATATAAGCGCATGCAAGGTATGCGTTGTCTCTCCACCTGTATGCTCCTAGTACAGCGGAAGCACCTGAGATTAAGCCAAACCGAGCACTGGTGTACAGTGCCAAGTCAGACAACCTAGCTTAGTATGGCCAGGGCTGCTCCATGGCACGCATGACACTCAACTTGTGCTGCTTTGTGCAGGGGCAAGCGGGAGCCGGAGCCTTACAAGGGCAAGGGTGTGCGGTACCACGATGAAGTGGTGCGGCGGAAGGAGGGCAAGCGCGGCAAGTAGGATGGCAGCAGCAGGAAGCGTTTGTAAAGAAGCGGTGGCGGTGGCATCGGAGCTGGGTAACATGGGCGGCGGCTGCTTGGTACACTGTGGCAAAGGGCCAAAGTGTTCGGTATCGTGTAACTTGCACTTCCAACCAAATAAGCGAAAGTGGGGCTACGGGGCTGGCATTGGCATGAGGCCCTCCTTGTGACGTACATGGCTATGGGCATTACAACAAAAGATTGCCAATGGTCTTGTCTCGAAATGCGCTGGCTGTACAGCCTCTGCAAATGGCTACCACAGAAATTGCAGCACCCGGCCTTCAGGCATCCTACCTTACTTGCAAGACTTTGACCTACTAACAGTACTTAAGATCACATGCTAGACTTTCCGTCAGCCAAGCATGAAATCAGGTATGCTACACAGGCGCATGCCGGAGCCATAGAAAGCTAAGTGCACCCCATCAGCAGACTAGACACCCACTGTGCAAGCTGCTCACACTGGCAGCAGCACCTTGCACCCACCAACAAGGCGGCAGCTTACTTATGGGGAGGAAGCTAGTTGCTCAGTTAATCCAGCAGCTTTTGCAACGCTCGGGCAAGCTCTCAGGGCTGCCTGGCACAATGCTGACACTTCAAGCTACTGAACTCGTATGACGATACTGGCGCCTCTCATATAGCAAGATAACACACGCAGTCCGCCCCTCCCATGTTGTTATTTGGCCAAAACACTGTAGGCGGCTCTCTCAGATATATAACGAAGATATCAGCCGAAATAATCCAAATGCCAAAAAGAAGCAGGCATACGTACTCTTCATATTGAGGGCAGAATGGCGTTCAAAACTGCTGCAAGGGAGTTGAAGATGTTCAGTAAATCATTCTTTCAGTGAGGGGCACATGGGCTTGCACGTGGTACGCCACGGCAAGCCACACCAATTGTGCCTCCAGCCAATCGACCATATCTGTTCCTCACACCCTCTCATCTTTGCTGCTGCGCAGTCAGCATAGCACCTGTTATGCTCTCCTAGCTGCACCCGTTAACTTCTCCTTTCGCGGTCTTACCAAGGCTTCGTCACTCACACCACCTTCTGCACCCTCCTCACCACCCTCTTCACTGCCGCCACCGCCCCACAGCTGGGTAGCAAGCGAGCTAGCTGTGATGACCGCAGCGCCTGCCCACCCCAGCGGGCCCCAGCGCTCGCCCAGCGCAGCGTAGGCCAGCGCGGCGCCCAGCACGGGCTCCATGGCGAAGATGACGGCGGCCTCACTGCTGGAGATGAGGCTCAATGCCACCACCTGCAACAAGAGTGGCTTGGGCAGTCTTGGCTGTGTTGCGGTACAGGTGGCGCACAGCAGCAAGGACGGATCCACACCAAGATCGACCACAGCTGTGCTGCTAGGCATGGGCAGCAGGGGCAGACGAAGGCGTGTCTCCATGGCAGCACAAACCAGCACAGCAACAAGCATAGCTGGCTTGCAAAGAAAGAACATTAGTAACAATAGAAGCAAAACCTTGCAAATCATCCTGGACCTTCTGCTTCCAACACGCTCTTACCTCACACAGAAAGCAGGCATCTGTTGTGAGCAGCCCCGTGTACAGCGCCGCCCCCCACGGCACCCCTGCCTCTCCGCCCGGCAAGACATGCTGGATCCCCTGAACTGGATCCAGCAGCAGCCCCAGCGCAGCCTGTGGGTGCACTGCTGCTGCCACTCCCAGCGAGCATGTCATGGTGACGGTGAGTAGCAGGGCAGTCAGGGGCAGGGTTTGAGAAGGCCCCAGCTGCCGCACCCAGTGCTCAGTGCGAAACACCTGCAGCCAAGGGGAAGCCGAGACCTCTTCCTTGGGTGCTGGCATTGTGGGCACTTGGGCGCGTGGGAGCCCCATGCACAGAAGCAGAAGCTTATAATGTGGGGCCATAACCTTCACACCCTGCAAGGGAGTCACTTAGCGGTGCTGGCGCTCCCAGTGAACATCCTTGAAGAAAAGCAGCTTGCCATGGCGAAAGATGTTTCGCTGACATGCTGCGCCAATTTCAAGTCGGAAACCAGCAACAGCAAGGTCTACTGGCTCTCATTGTACCCACCTGCACACCAAATGCCACCGCCGACAGGAAGCTCAACAGGTCGCCCAGGGACGGCGGAGAGCCACCTCCCCCTTCCAGCAGGCTCATGCCTGCCAGGGCCATGACTGCTGCCAGCCAGGTCAGGGGGGCCACGCCACGCCCGCTGAGGCCCACCAGGATGGGCACGATGATCACCTACAAGCAAATGCGACAGGGAGACAGGTGAGCTTCTCCAAAGATCTATTGACTGGGTGCCACCATGCTGCAGCCCCGGAACCACTTGTACAACGACCCTGCAGACACTAAGCAGGGGTGAAAGTTGAATCTGATAGCTGCTTGCGATGGCTGACAGGCAAGGAGGGCAGTGCCCATACCCTGCGATCAACCAGGATGGACATCTCCATGATTTGCCCTCACATGAGAGCTTCCACAAGAACCAAGGCAGCAGCGCACAGCAAGGTGGAGGATTACGCAGCATCCTTACGTACATGGACGGCCAAAGACTGGCTGCCATTAAACCTTCGTCATTTTCTCTTGTAGGCTGCAGCGGTAACATCTGTCATTGACCCGCCTTACTCACCTGACTATTCCGCACCCCCCACCTCAAGGTAACGTGCTGTAGAGATCATATCTTGAGTCGTGGCAGCGTAAGTAAGGCTGGAAGCTGACTGCCCCTCTAGTCTCACTCCACGTCCCCAGAAAAAAATTGGTCTTTGCATCACCCAGGTCCAACTGAGCCAGTGCACCCACCGTGAAGGTGCTGAGGAAGCTAGCTCGCGAGGCGTCGGTGGTCAGCAGGCCCTGGCTTTGCAGCAGGTACCCGGCCGCAGTGAACAAGCCCAGCTCTAAGCCCGCCCGCAGCAGCCGCTGGCGGTCACTGCCTCTGAGGGCTGATACCAGGAAGGGGCTGAAGGCTGCTGCAGCCACTGAGAAGCGCAGAGCTGAGAAGGCATACGGGTCAAATGCGGTACTGGAATCCTTCACGATTACCCTGCAAGCAGGGAGGCAGGGGGGTGGCTGCATGATTTGGAGGCCTGCTGCATCGGGTGTGCAGTCTGGGTAGGCAGAGGGGTCAATTTGGGTTCTTTCACAATCTTGCAACACCCTCTCTAATTTGCAAGGTGGTCCATCTTGTTGAAGTGTTTGTCGGTAAGGACATGTGACTAGTGCACAGCAACTTATGGACCAGGAAGGTGCAAGCCAAGCAGGCCTACAGTGGGGCGATTTATAATTGCAAACCCTTGTACCCTCGCTTGCTCCTGCTCATGAAACAAGTACGATGCCGCCCATAAGGATGCTGTGTGACCCACCAGTTGGTGCTATATAGCAGCACGGCGGCGTTCATGGCTATAAGACCCATTGCCCGGTTACTCAGCTTGATTCCAAGCCTCCCCAGTATGCCCTCCAAAGAGTCCTTCGCCGGGCCTGCTACATTGCCGTGTTGCTGCTGGACCGCTTGCTGCTGGTGCTGCTGCTTGAGCTGCTGTTGTTGCTGCTCACTCGCATCCCCAGCAGTATCTTCCAAGAGTAGGGCTGCTGTGCCTGCTGCCTTGCCTGCTGCCTGGCTAGGTATCAGCGGCCATACCCGCTCCGGTACCCAGTATTCCTGTGAGCTAAGCAAGTCTGCACGGTACACATGGTGGCGGGGCGTATGGCGAGTGCCATTGTGATTCTTCCAGCCATGCCCCCCGGGTACTGTAGGCTGCCTGTGTTGGTCCGGCGGCAGTAGCAGCAGCGTCTTCTGCTTCTGTGCCGGGAACGCTGTACTGCTGCTTTGAAAGCTGTTTGTGGTGCACTCGCTCTCTGCGTCGCTGCTGCTGGCGGGCTCTATGCTGTGGGACGCTCTAGGAACCCCTAATACCCCACGCCAGGGCCGCCGCTGTTGGCTTAGGAATGACACTGGTCCTTGGCGGCCAGCCTTGGAGGCTACTGTTCCTGACCGGGGAGGCAACATCGGTTGATAGCAGGAAGCCTGTAGGGCTCCCGATGCGCTGATCAGCGACTTGCCTGGCCAACACCAGACACTAGGGTGCTGCCTCAGTTCGACATGACTAGCATGGTGGCAAGATGCACAGGTTGGCGGACTTCACAGCGGTAACACTAGTAATGAAACATTGAATATGATCTGGAGGTACGCCGCGCGTCTACCACACACTACTACAACTGTGAGACGGTCGATGAAGCGTGGTCATACGCAACCATAAGATGTGGGACCGACGTTAGGGTTACGTTGAGTGTAATCAGATTTGAGAATGCGTTTGATGGTTTGGTTTTACCGTGAACCTGGTGTGACTACGCTTCGGCGCCTTCCTTTTTAAGCGCGGGTGCCGAAAGGCTGCAGATCACAAATCTGTCATATATGTGCACACAGTGCTGCTGCAAGCTGTACTCAGTGCAGGGAAGGGTTTGGCGTACAAAGCCATATACAAATGCCTCATCAGCTGGCGCCTACGTGAGACCGCTCCCTTTGGGGGTTAAGAGGGCTCGACTGTCAAGGTTGGCATAAATACCCAAGAAGAGCATAAGGACGACTATTTCAGTACCTGTAGTGACGCAAGTCAGTTAGGGGCCACCGTCCTTTGTGAGTGGGTTGACCGGAGCTGTGAATCTTGTTATCTGTCATGACCTTGAAACAGTGTTGGCACCTAGCAAGCGGAGATGGGCCTGCCGGCAGGTATCATGCCCTGCCCGCTGCTGAGGTTGCCAGCCTCGGAACTTCCCAGTGAAGTTGCAGCAGCCTCCGCTGCTTTGCGGGAGATGGCTCGCTCTAGCAGCAGGCCAGCGCCCACGCCCGGAGCCCACTTGCGCATTAGATCCTGCAGGTAGCAGTGGAGATCTTGCGACTTGGGTTGTCCGATTGGCAGCTTGGAAAAGTGTGGACTATTGCTGGGGCAGCACAATGAGAGCCACTGATTAACTCGACAGGGTGACCTGACAGCAAGAGACAGTATAGCCGGCTAACAAGGTCAAGCCTTACCCTGAAACTCATAGATTCCTGGTGATGATAGTAACCAAGGGTTTAGGCACCACCGGCCAAGCTATGAAGGCCACTTTGCAATGGTATGCAGCGGTCCTGGCCTGCATCAATCTACCCACCTGGTACGTGCGCTGCAGCTGCTCAAAGCGCCGCTGGCTGTCAATGACCTCCTGTGCCTGTGCCTGCAGGGCCAGCCGCTCTGCCTGCACGCTGGAGGCCAGCTTGAGTCGCTCCCTCTCAAGCGACGCAGCCAAGGCTTCGGCTTGGGCTGCCGCTGAGGCACGCTCAGACTCCAGCTGCAGAATTGAAGCAAACACTCAAGTACAGGTCCAGCAGGGCTTGGGGCAGGAGGGTAAGTCTGGGCTTTGGCCGGGACTGCCGCCAATCGTGCCTAGTGCTCCAGCTGCAAAGTCCCAAGAGTGAACATACATTGAGGAACAGGGCACTGTATATGCTGAGTATCGCTTGTCTGGATCTTAGTCAAGACCACCTCCTAACTACAACTACTCAACGGAACTAAGCTTCTAGCAGATCAATGCATCTGGGCACCACGGGTCTTCCAGAAAAGAACGGCCCTGCGCACAACTTCTGTGCAGCTGCAAAGACTCACTTAAGCACCAGCGGCAACCATTATGTGTATAGCTTACAGAGCATAGTTGCCATGCAACAGCTGGGCGCACAAGTGGTGGGGGGATGCAATGCCATAAATGCACTGCCACCCTACCTGACTTTGACAGTCTCCGTTATGGACCTGAACAAGTGCCTCATCAACATTTCACCAGCTGCCAAGCTAGCAACTACAATGCTTGCTGCCTCACCTGCGCCTGAAAGACGGTGAGTTGCTGCCGCAGCTCTTCCTTCTTCTCATCTGCCAGCTGTGCGGCAGCATCAGCCTGCAAACAAGTGCCAAATCTTTCGCCAGACTATCCTGCACAACATCATGCACTTCAGATTTCCAACCAAACTTGCATTAACATTTTTGACAATGCACCCCCACCATCTAACACTCAGACCATAGCGGGGAATGGTACCATCAATTTCAGCCATAGCAACCAAATATTGGGGAGAGAACGACTGGCCCAATATCAGGCAAGAGTCAGGCTCATTCTGCATCCCATCGTTTTAGTACAGTCCAGCTCTCACTCCCTGTTCGCACTACCTGCCACCCATACTAACAACCGCCATCACAGCTACCTACTCAGGCAGCAGCTGACCTGGGCTTCCCGGGCCTTCTGGATCTCGCCCTCCGCAGCTGCCAGCTGCGCCTGGTAGTGCTGCGCCAAGCGCTTCATGTCAGCAGCATGCTGCGCCTCCTTGCTCTGCATTTAGGGTTTTTAGGGTTTAGGGACACTGTGCGCTCCTGCCCCTGCTTCAGTTCAGCTGCATCTCCTCTTCCAGTGGCCTTAGCTTATCTTGGGGAGAGACTTACTGGCTCAGAACTCAGGCAAGACTCAGGCTCATTCTGCATCCAGCCCTGTCAGTCCAGTCCAGTCCAGTCCAGTCCAGCCCAGCTCTACTCCCTGTTTGCACTACCTGCCACCCATACTAGTATCATATACACATCAGTGCTCTGGGATGTGCACCTCGCTAGCAACCCCCGCCCCGCTGGACATGCCCATTGCCCACGCCCACTTGGGCCTCGCAGTAGGGATTATGAGATGCATAAACCCCAGGACAGATGACCCTCACATGCGCACCACAGGGGCCTTGGTGAGCGCCTCCATCTCAACTGGGTGCTGATCTATGATACGCACAGCAGACATATGTGTGGCAGCAAAAACAACTGAAAGGGTCCTTATCCCTGCGCACCTGCTGTGCCGCTCGCAGAGCCGACAACATCGCCCCCAGCAGCCTTTCCTGCTCCTGGATCACACTTTGCGCAACCTGCAGGTCCCCTGCCAGCCGCTGCACCGCTGGCGACTGCTCCCCGGCTGTCATGCCGCGGCTGCTGCCTGGGCGTGGTGTGCTGCTTGCTGCTGCCGCTGCTGCTGAGGCAGAGGAGGAGGATGAAAGGGCGGTCACGCGGCGGCTGAGTTGACGCATGCGGGCGTTGAGCTCGGCGCGAAGCTCCTCTTCGCTCATGCCTGGAACCGCTGTGAAAGGGGGGCAGCAGGGCATGCATCATGGGTAAGGGATGGGCACGGGAGGACAGTAAGGCATGCAAGTTCATATGGTAATGGCAGCAGGTAGGAACTACACCTTGCAGGCCTTGGAAGGTGCATCAAAGTGTCAACCTGCCCCAGCATCTACATTGAAAAGACCCAAAAATACACAGTACCCCACTCCGTCCGAATCTCCCAATGCTGGCAGTAGTCCCAGCTGCCAGACCATACAAGAAGGGGGCCACACTGTGCAGAAGCATACCCTGTAAGAAGTTGTCGTCAACCAGTGGGCCTGCAGCGCTAGCCACGTCTGCCTGCTGCTGCTTGACCTGGCGGTTCACCACCTCCTTGTACTCCGCCTGGAATTGTGGAAGTAGTGGCTGTTATAGCGGGTACTGGCAAGAGCTGTAGTAACTCCAGCCGTTTAGCACATGCACACCAGGCATCTGTCTAGTGCTCCTGGGAAAAGGTTTCGAACGGGCAGCAATGTTCTCCCTCTCAATTGAGGAGTGCTGAAGTGCTTGATTCTTAAATCGTGCATCTACTCGCATGCGCTGCTGACCAGCTTACCTGCATCGACGCCAGTGAGGCCTTAAGGTCCTTATTCTCCCTTACAAGCTCGCCCTGCCGCTGCTCATAGGCAGCCACCACTGCCTGTACAGCAGCAAGTGCAAACAACAATTGCCCCAACGGTGAAGGCGTGCTTGCACACATAGAAACACTGCAATGAAGATACACAAGTACATGCAGGGCCCCAGGGCATCATAATGGCAGATAAGAGCATAAGAATACAAGTTTCAGGATGGATTTATGCAGTTCCCACCCACCTTGAGCCCCTCGTCAGTGCGCCGCACCGCCTTCTCCACCTGCAGCTGTTGCGTGACCCGTCCAGCCATGTCCAGCACAGCCTTGTCACTCTTCTTCTTGTCCGCCAGGTGGTGAGCCAGCCTGCAGAACGTAGTGAGAAGTCTCGTGACGAGGATGGTATTTTTGAGGCCCGACATGAAGAGCAGTGCTGACAAGAAAACCCAAAGGATTGAGAGGTATACGCCACACATGCCTTACTCTGCAAACACGGATTTGGTACTCTCATTTTATCTTATTTACCAAACACCCTTACTGCCGTCTCTCAAAGTTACCAGGTGGTGGGCAAACCATCTGAAACCTTGTATCAACCTTCAAACTGATAGCTATACACCGGCATGCCATACAGACAGGTTAGCCCCTGTGCCATCAACCAGCCGTGGGAACCAGCCGTGAAGGTACAGACTTTGAGGGCCTCACAAAGGACAGTAGAGCTGCCATGTTTTTGAGGCGTACAAGCTCCAGTAGAGCATACCACACAGGAACCAAGCTCGCAACAGTATGGTCCCAAGGGAATGTGTTTTCACTAGTATTGTGATGCCTCAGCTATTACTGTTTCTCATATTTGTACATAGTGCTGCCGAAGGAATACATGATCGAACTCCTAACCACCAGCTACTGGCTGCTCAAGCCCACTCACCTCTCCTGCAGGCGTTCGTACTCCTTTTCCTTGCGCTTGACCTCATGCTGTAGCTGTACTACCCGCCGCTCCTGCGCAGCCAGCCGCTTCTGCTGGTCCTCACACTCGCGCCGCACCCCAGCCACCTCCTGCTTGCAGGCCTCATCGGCTGCGCGTTGCTGCAAGAATGAAGGGGAGTCAATTGGTGTGGCTCTGTGATTGTAGGGCATCCAGCACATCCGGCGAGGTTTGCAAGTATTCGCTCCCCTGGCTGTCAAATTACCTCCCTGTCCTAAGCAGCCTTCACGGCCAGAATCATATTTGCTGAAAGTTGTGTGAACAGCAGTCCACACTTCTTCTACCTTCAGCCAAGCTCTGATGCCAGCAGTTGTGCCCCATATGGATGGCAGGTCACACCTTGTTCAGCAAGCCTCCGATTTCGCGCTCCTTGGCCTGTAGCCGACTGTCAAGCCGGACACGCTCCTTCTCACCAGTTTGCATGTCTAGCCGCAAGCGGTGCACCTCTGCATCAGGTGAGGAACTTGCTTGACAGCTTCATTGATCAGCAGCATATTCATCTTTTCGTCTCTGGACCGAAGGCGCACTGGACAGCCGAATGTATTGATACACTCTGTCATAGACATTCGATCCCTGGTTGCTTGCGCACTTCCCACAATCCTCCAACCGAAGAGCCTAGAGTGGCCAACATTGGGAAGGCCATCATTGAGGCTACCCAACAGCTTGGCAGCCATCCCTCTGACCCACCGGCTTTCAGCTGGTCCTTGAACCGGCTGTCCTTCTGGTGCTGTAGCAGCAGACCATAAATCGTGTTGCAGGTCTGAACCACATCTTCTGGGTCGGTTGACAGCAGGTTTAAATCCTGGCAAAAGCCCAGTCCTGCAGGGAGACCAAGTTATATACTTAGTCACCACCATCAGTATTTGTTGATGGCCTGGGGCCAAGCAAAGGGCCACCGAGTTGCGGAAGGAACACGGTGTGTTCAGCAACATTGAAAAGGGCTTCACTCATTCTTTCTCACCTGCAAGCGTGTTTCTAAGGAAGGCGACACTGGTATTGAGTGTGTCGGCTGAGGCAAAGCTGGCACCAGCTAGCGCTGTCACAGCGCTGGCCTGCGGCAGGACTGATACAGCTCCATAAAGCTGCTGCAGCAGCTATTGTTTGTGGCCTAGCTGTGACTTGTAGTACAAGGCGCACCTCTGAAGTCTCCATAGTTTGTAGGATAGGAGGCAAGCTCCACCGCTGTTGAAAGGAAAGCCCCAGCGGGTAGCCGAGGCGTGTTTGTCTAAGTTGGTGAACGATCGCACCCTGGGGCTGGCGACCTAAGCCCCCGCGGGCATCTGCTCAGCATACATGGTGCGGCTTTGCGCTCAATCACAAAGAGGTGGGAAGCAGCTTAGGACGAAGTGTTACCAGCTTGCATCAGGGCAATGTTACACAACTTGCCTGGTGAATTTCGGTTCAAAACACCCCCTCAGACGACGTGGCAGCGGGGAGAATAAAGAAAGCGGGGAACGCTGAGCACCGCCGCTCCCTGTAAGCAGACCTCGGCCCTGCACGGCCCCCTCTCCGCGGAACATACGGTGTTAGTCCCGTTTGGGTTAAAGTTGCTTTCACCGTCCGCCAGAACACAAAATGAAGCTGGTCGCTGCTTACCTGCTGGTGGGTGTATGCATGATTAGCAGCTTAGAGCAAGCAACACGTCATGGAGTCGCTACTGACGCTGTGGCTACCTCCCTACAGGCTACTCTGGGTGGCAAGGATGCCCCCACCGCCGAGGACATCAAGTCCATCCTGTCCAGCGTTGGTGCTGAGGCCGATGAGGAGCGCCTGAGCAAGCTGCTTTCTGAGCTGGAGGGCAAGAACATCAACGACGTGGTTGCCTCCGGCCTGTCCAAGCTGGCCTCTGTGCCTGCTGGCGGAGTTGCCTCTTCGGGCGGTGCTGCCCCCGCTGCTGGTGAGTTTATTCTACTTCGTAGCGACATACTGTGTAGTAGTGCCCTTTATAGCAGAGGGCTGCGAGGGGAGCGCTGCAGTCCAGCAGTGAGGTTGGCACATTGGGCCCCGACAACCTCACTTGAGCAGCAGTTGCAGCGGTAGTGTTTCTTATGTGTTGTGGGTAGTTTGCTCAGCTTAGGTACTATAGTGGTGAGCTGCGAAGGGAAGGAGCGGAGCTTTGAGGAGAGGGGATCATGCACGAATGGTGCGAGTGGTGGTGCTGGGGCTGTATTGTGCTTCCTGATGCTGGGGGGGCAAGCAGCGTGTTCAGCTGTCCAAGAACAGCAAGGAGTACGGGGAATGCAACACCAACAGGGACAGCGAGAAAGAGCCCAGTAGCCTCCTGTACTGGAGGGTTGAGCGAAGGCGAAGCCACCTCACCGTGTGCTACTTTCTGTGGCACAGGCGGCGCTGGCGCTGCTGAGGCTGCTGCCCCCAAGGAGGAGGAGAAGGTTGAGGAGGAGGAGGAGGAGGTGAGCAACAAGCGGTGGCCCCCGGGGGCTGCAACAAGGCACTTATCGATTTCACTACTATGAAAAAGTCATAGTGGAATACCTGGATTTGCGAGGGTTGCAGTTATGCTGTCAGGGAGCTAGCTGTCTGTAAGCTTGTGTGTGGTTGAGGGGCTGGGCAGCCTCGGAAATGGTCTGGGGCAGCCCCGGGGGCGGACATGACGGTTAGCAATAGAGGCATGGGATGAGCAAAGGAGGCCAAGCGCTGCTGTTGTTGGCATACTTCCATGCATCTGCGCCATGGTGTTGTTGAGGCTGGACCCACAGCCAAGCTGACACGCATGGGGCACCGGTTCCACAGAGTTGCAGAATATATGCAGCGCAGCAGTTCACAGCGCAATGTCGCAACTCAAGTACTTACTTGCCTGCTTTTGTGTGTGCAGGACATGGGCTTCTCCCTATTCGACTAAGCGCACGGCGGACCGCACAGCGGAGAGGGGTCGTGTGATGCCTCTGAATCTAGCTGTGTAAGAATCTCCCTTTCAGTGACAATCTGGCAGGTTGAAAGTAGATTCGAATAGATGGTGAAGCTGGAATAGATGGTGAAGCTGATAAAGCTGTGTTGAGGGGAATTTGGCAAGCGCAAAGCTTGAGGAGCAACCCATGCAGTTGGTGTGTATCATGGGGAGAGGAGAAACAGTTCCCAGTCAGCTGTCTCATTGCTCTGTGCAAAGCCTATACCAGCTACAGCACTGCACCAGGGCAGCGAGACCCAAGTGTAGGGGAGATGGTGCGGTCAAAGCTCCCAGGGCTTTCCAAGGCACAAACCAGCCTTGAAAGGGTATGCGCCAAGTTACTTCATGCTACCATTGGCTACCTTATTCTCTGCTGGGAAGCATATGGAGCTTCAGGGCTGGATCCAGGTGGCACATGAGCAGCCTTGACCAGCTGCCCTGCTCATGCTCCATCCTAAGGCCATCCCGCTCAGTTCACATTCCATTTCTGCTACCATAAGCAGATGAGCATGGTAGCCGATGACGCAGGTGTGCTGGCTACCAGCTAATACCCAAGCTGTACTGGCCAGGGCACCCTGCTGTAACACCCAGCGCATTGCTTGCACGGTCCCTGCCAGGCACACGTCATTTACCAACACTTAGCGCACCATCTGCCACCACACATAATGAGGCCAGCCTGTACATACAGTTCAACTCTCACACCCTGCTCGCACTACCTGCCACCCATGCTGATGATGAGGCCAGCTTTGCCTAAAGTGATGTTCTTGTAGTGATTTGCAAGGGCAAATTCACAAGCATATCCAATACACAGGTTTAACAGTTCACTATCTGCCACCATACTGTTAACAGCTGACAACTTGCACTCCCTGCCCCTATTACGACGTTACTCATGAATAAGACCTGTGACACAACCAGGGTGTCATGATGCGTAAGAGAGTTAAGACTGAGACCCAGTCTGCACCCAGTCCTGTCAGTACAGTCCAGCTCTCACTCCCTGTTCGCACTACCTCCCACCCATGCTATTGAGAGTTAACCCAGTTAATACAAGGAGTTGTTGGCACTCCAGTAATAACAGGCACATCGAGTCAATGTGGTACATGTGATACCAAACCACAGAGCAACTGCAGTTTTTGAGCCTAGACTACTAGCCATAACCCTACACAGACTAGACAGCTAAGTGCGCCGAAGCGTGTACTCCCTGGAGTCATTCCCTACCTACCACCTCATCGCAATCCTTTGTGCCTCGCCCAACCAACCTTGCCAGCCAGGCAAGCCGCGGCAGCAGCCCGTTGGCTGGCACAGCAGCCCTAGCCGCCTCGCAGCTCCACTCTGCTGCCGCGCTACAGGCGCCTCTAAGCCCTGCCGCTGCCAGCACTGCTGCCGCAGACCACACAGCCCCTCTGGCCACTCGTAGTGTCAGCTCCAGTGTGCGGAGGTGTTGCTGCTGCTGCGGGCTCTTTCGCTGCTGGCGCCTAGCCAGGGCCTGCTGCCCATGCCACAGGGCCTCAACTGAGGCTAGGAAGAGCGCTGCTGCTGAAGCCTTCTGTGCCAGCTGCCACCCCTTGCTGCTGTTATGGCTACAAGCCTGCACTAGCCAGCCACACAATGCGTCAGGCTGTGGTGTAGTGTCGAGGAAGGGGCAAAGCAAGTGGCTCCCCCAGGCAGGAAATGAGCACATAATTGCCAGCCAGGAGTGCATTTGCAACTGGTGGCAGCAGCTTGGAGGGCTCATGTGACTGCAGAATGAGAATTGCAACCAAGACAACCAAAATTGCAAAAGTTGCAAGCCTTGACAGTCTGCAATATCCGATCCGCTCGTAGGACAGTAAGGGACAACTTCCCGCGTGGGCAAGTGCATGGGCAGGTTTGCACACCTGTGTGTCGCACAGCAGTATCCTGCGGGAGAGGAACATGGCCGCTACGTCCACCTTCGACAATGCCTGCTGAGCATAGCCGCCGGCTGTCCACAGCAGGTACCTCAGCTGAGACCACCCGCCGTCGTTGCCAAGAACCGCAGCGCTGCCACTGCCGCAACTGCCGTTGCTTTTCTGGTGTAGCTGCTGCTGGTGCATCTGCTGCAGGAGCAGCTGCTGCTGTTGGGTAAGGTTGCTGAGCACGGCTTGGAGACCGTGCACAGCTTCGCCAAGGTCTGCAGAGGTGGAGGCCTGGCCGCGGCTGACCGCTGCCTCCTCACACGCCTGCTGAAGCTGGGGGACCCGCATGAACTCCAATGTGTCTAGCCGCTGTAGGATTGCTTCCACCTGGCTTGCCGTGCGCACCTGCAGGCCCGACACGCACGATCTGAGAAGCGCATGCACAAGGAGACGGGGGACCTGCGTAGCCTCCAGTATGTCCAGCCGCTGAAGATACATCCTCCTGGCTAGCAGTGCGCAGCACACTGGGGATAAGAGGGGTCTTGCTCTCAACTACTCAGCTTGATGCGGGGGCTGTCAGTGCTGGGATCAAACCCCTTGACCAAGTCTCCCCACCACTGACCTGTCGCCCTCTAGACCAGCAAACAAACATATGCCGCCGGCAGGTGGTGCCACTACTTACTCTCCCTTCCACCCAAGTGCATTCCGGCTCTCCAGGCTGCCGATGCTATTCCTTCCTTCGCTGCCTGTCCACCCCTGCGCACCCTGAATCCCTCCACCCTTCCCAACAACAAAGCAGTCAATCCTCGTGTCCGCCCTGCACATCCTGCCAAATCTCGCTACCTGTTTAGCCACAGTGCTCCCAGGATCATTCAACATGCCACTGTGGTGCCTCACCGCCTTGCACCCACCAACCAATGGGACCCACTGACCTGCGCAGCCTGCAGGTGGTGCCACTGCTCGCTCTCCCTGTCCAGCCGGGAGGCCAAGGCTTCCAAAGCTGCCAGCAGCTGGCCCAGAGCCTGGTGGGTGGGCAGCGCCTTTTGGAAGGCCTGAAGGGCCGCGGCTCGCTCGCCAGCAGTGTAGGAAGTCGGATCCTGCTAGAAGACAGTGAGAGACGTTTGACAAGGCTGGCAGCGCCTGACTCAGGGCACGGTGGCGGGGCAATGTCGGCTAGAGCCTTGCAGGGCTGCAGCGTTCTTGCGTGAGGCCCTTCCCTAGTGCGATACATAGTTTCATAAGGCTGCCAGCAAATGGCGTTTTGAGGGGCCTGAAGGGCCGCTGCATAAAGCAGCGCCCCGAATACCGCCTCGCCCCAGCCGCTGACCTTACGCTACCACAACCCAAGCTCTCTGTTCCCAGCTGCAACTTCCTGTTTCATCTCAGGCTCTCAAAGTCACACACTCACCATCCCGGGCGGAACCCAGGGTGAGGCTGCCCTCTGTGGTGACCTTCGCTCCTCCTGCCGGGGAGTAGCACCATACAGTAGCTGCTGTGCCTGCCCCACTTCGCCGCCTCCCAGCAGCAGCCTGTCGCTGCCGTCATCCCCAAGCTCCCCTTCTTCAAAGCTCCTGGAGAGCCCAGCGCCGGCGGGATAGCGGCCGGGCGTGCCTAGCTCGGAGGCAAGCTGCGCACTGTGATAGCGCTGCGGCCGGCCTGCGAGCATTGGAGAAGGGCGGGGTGGACGCACCTTGACCTGGCAAACAACAAAAGTCTGTGACCCGACAACGTGCACTTGCTGTGCCAGGTCCGCACTTGGGGTGGGCACTGCAAGGACTCAACAGGACGATACACGTGCTGCCCGATCACTCAAATGCCATGAACATACGTGTTGCCAGTTCCGTCACCCTTCCTAGGTCGGCTTGCACTGCCGCGGGCTTGCCTGCAGACAGCGGCCCTGGCGCCCGAGGGAGCGAGTCCGATATACTTCTGGGGGGCGGCGTGGAGTGCTTAGGGTAGCTGGAAGCATGGTAAGCCTCTCTATCACGGTGTGCCTTGTTCCAAGGCGACAGAGAGGCTGACAGGTTGCCAGCCAGCCCAGAGACAGGGTGCCTGCCGTTGTTGGGTGTGCCAAAGTTCGGGGCTGCGTCCTCAAAAGCCTCTTCGTCAAAGTTATCATCAGGGTGCCCTACAGGCCCTGACATAGCTGTTTCTGGGAGTGCAAAGGCTTGTCAGCGGTTGTTATTAAGGTCTTGGGCAAGTTGGGCAGGATGTAGCGAACCAGACAATCTACTTTTCTGTAGCCAGATCAGAGATTTGGTAGGCACAGTACTTGCCCAGTCCAGGGAAACGTCATTCAAGGGACGCGCAGCAGCGGGGGCGCCCATACTGCTGGCAACGACGTCTCTCACATCGGATTGATTCCGACTGTTACTGTTTCTCTACATTGCATAAGGCCAGAAGCATTCCCATGGTATTTATCTTGGGTGTGCATGATATGGGTGGGCTGCTGCTGATCAAGGATTGCTTGGAGTCCCCTGGGGCTTTTGTCATGCTTCAAGCCCTGAAGCTATCGCTCTCAATCAGCTACAGGGTGGCCTTGGTCTCGGTGGCTCAGGGGGCCCAGCACTACCAGCCAGTCCTGCGCAAGCTGGGCATCAACTTGCACGCTCTCACGTCCAGCGGCCAGTTGGTGTTCCTGGATGCTCTCAACAGCGTGGCAGAGCTGACTGGAGGGCAGTCAGCCCCAGGAATTAGCTTAATGGGTCTCTTCCGCCAGGTGGCGGAGCTGGCCACCTCTGACAGCAGCAGCCAACCGTTGTGCCTTGTGATCGACGACCTATCGGTGAGCATCAGGTTTGGACCTGCTGATGTGCCAAAACAAGGAAAGCTGCACACCTTGAGCATTTATGTATCTTCCTTGTGCGAGTGGTAGCAAGAGCGAAATGGCTGCGAGGAAGCTGTCCTTTGCAGCTGCTGGCAGCGCTTGCAAGCGACCCTCACCACCTGCCCGCATTCCTGCACCACTGCTGCCAGCTATGTCATGATGGCTCGGCGTCACAGGTGTGTAAATGGCTGTGGTAGCGATGCAGGCACGTTCCTGGCAAGTAACGTTTGTGGCTGGGGCAGGTGGCCAGGCATCCCCGTCTGCTGGCGATGCAGTCTTTTATAAGCACTTTGTTATGGCATCCCGAAATGTAGTACCTATTAAGGGCACCTATGCTCCAGCTTTTCATTCTGTTCGTCAGGAAGGTTTTGTATGTGCAGGGCCCCGGTTGCTTGGTAGCCTTGGCTCACTGGGATGTGAGTGCTGATGAACCTTGGCTGTCCAGGGTGGAGCATGCAGCACAGGTACGAGCGTGCTCTTTTGGTAAGTAGTGGTTTCGTGAGCGTATTTGTTGCCATCTAGGCGGCATAGTGCATTGACTGTGGCGCCAACTATGCGCAATAGACTGGTCTATGTGGTCCTGCCGAGCCATGGACTAAGCGTACATCTTCTTTCAGCTGGACACCCCTTAGTCAAAGACGGCATATATCCAAGGGGGTGGGGGTCCCCCCCCCCTGCCCAGGGGAGCTTTGTGGTCCCCTCCCCTCTCCTGCTGGG
>BBXU01002914.1:0-30452 GCA_001598975.1 Parachlorella kessleri
GGGGGGGCTCTTCGATGGCAGGCTTTTAAGGATCCACGTCGAATGCTGATAACCTTCCGACGTATTCAGACGCTCGTACAATCTATGCTGCATAACTCTTGGGGTGGCCCGACCTTCGGCCGGAGGTGGTACCCCCCCCCCCCCTGCAGCGCACGGTATGGTGCTGATGGTCCCTAGGCCGAGCAGCATGGGGCTCCAGTGTGTGCGGGCAGAGTCTCTCACTCAGAGTTCGCACCTTTCTTTCTCAGTCATTCGCACGCCATCTGGCTAAGCTGGCTCTGGCCCTGCCTGCAGACGGTTGTCGAGGTGGAGCCGCTGGCATCCGGCCAGGCGGCAGATGTGACTGGCAACCTCACAGTCTGCCGAAGACAGCTAGCCTCAGTCAGGCCAGCGTCGGCAGGTGGGGATGCCTATCCAGGGCAGAGCGAGGAACGCCCGAGCCTACTCCTGGGCGGTGAGGGGCTCGGCAGCCAGGCCTTCTACTACCGCCTTTCGGAGAACTCAGCGGCCTACTTTCCCAAGGCCGGCTGAGGGATCTGAGACATGTTACAGGGTGGGTGCAGCTGTGGTGGGTAAGAGCTATCCGCACTCGCTGATCGCTCATCAGTCTCAGTTGTTTTGTGGAGCAGCTGCTGACGCAGCCCCGGGTGGGGCTGCATGCCAATGAATGGCAGGGTGGGGCTCTGGCTGCGCCACCACGCCCACCTGTATTGGTCTGCTTGCGCATTTCTTGTAGTGTAAACCGCAGCTCCCCGTACTGGACCGCTGGCACCATAATATTTGGTATGACTTTAGACAGGGTTCAGGCGAGTTGACATGCGCCCTGCGGCACGGGTTGCACTAGCCCCTGCCCTGTGGCCTCAGTGTTGTGTCCACAAGCTGGCCTCTCACAGAATATAAATCGCTCAAGTGTCTCCCTTCTTGTTCGACGACTGGTCAACTGTCCAATGTTGCGTGTCTGACTGTCAGACTTGCGCCCGGTGTCCCGCCTGCGCGCTTGGGTGTCCGGATGCGCTTTTGCCTTTCGCGGTTCGACATCGGGGCCGCGGTGGGCGGAGGTCTAACGGACGTATTTAGCCCTCCATCACGTCCAAGACGTATCTTTTTCTGCAGAGTGATAGGTACGGCAAGCCTCATTCGGAGCTGCTCCGGTCAACGCCTCTCGGCACGATAAGACGTGCCGGCTCAACTGAACCAACTGGTGAGCCATCAGCAGCGAGATATATTTTTGTGCGTCTGCATTGGCTTATAGCCTTCTACAGGTTTATGGGAAGTGCGGGTCGTTCTGACCGATCACATGCCGTCCTGGTGTGTCGCTCGAGGTGGCAGGGCACAGGCTCGTTCCTACCTGCCTCTTGGCTCACTGACGTACACAGCTTGCTCCAGGACGTCTAGTCCCTAAGTGTTATAAGTGGCTGGCGTGCAGTGGTGTAACTGCCAACCATCACCTTCTTGGGCGGCTTCTACGGCCCGGCAGCTGTGCTTGCTTCAGCCATGCCTTAAAATCACTTCACTTTCAACTCATTTGCTACTTGCAGGTGTCCAGCTAGCTAGCACCTGGTAAAGATGATGCGCACTGCAGTCCTTGCCCTTGCCGCAGCCTGCCTGCTCGCAGCATGCCTGCCACAGGCCCAGGGCCACGGCTTCATGTTCCAGCCCGCCGCGCGTAACGTGGTGCACGACAGCAACTACTGCCCTCACTGCCTGGCAGCTGGAGGTGAGGAGACAGGGCAAGACCCCCCTAGGCACCTTTGGGCCCTCTGTAAGAAACAGGCGCCCGAGCCCTTTTGCGTTGCTCAGTGATGCCATCTGCCAGTCGGCCTAGCCGGGCTTGTCATGGGCAAACCCCGTGTGGCATTCATTGAAAGCACCTGGTAGACATACTTAGCGCGCAATTTCTTGCTACTGCATCGTTGCCACGGCAGCTGGTGGTCTTGCCATATCTCATCACCTCCATGTCTCACTGGCTGCCTGCTTGTGAGGCCTAACCTGCCCCTGACTTTTCTTCAGGCCCCTGGGAGGTGTCTGCTGGCAGCACCCTTACGTGGCCCGCTGGCGTGCATGGCGTGTGTGGCGACAAGATGTCCGACCGCCAGCATGAGCCAGGTAGGAGCTTGTGCCAGTCGCCTTCTGTATGAGCATCCTGTCTAGTTTGCATGCTGCTGCTGGTGGGTGTAGTGGTCTAATGACATGTTGCATAACGGACAGCATGAACTAGATAAGGCTGCGGTGCTTGCCTGCTGGGTGGTAGTGTTCAGCCCTGGTTCCTGACATGCAGCAGGCAACCGCTTGGCGTCACGTCTTATGCAGGTGGTATTTATGGCCCGGCTGGTATCCAGGCCACCTATGCCCCCGGCCAGGTCATCGACATCAGCATCCTGGTGTCTGCCCGCCACGGTGGCCGCTGGGTGTTCCGCGTGTGCCCCAGCACCAACGCGGACGAGGCATGCCTGTCCCAATACGTGCTGCAGCGGTGAGGTTGCGAGCGAGTACCAAGCTTGGGCAACCAGCTGTAGCTGCCTTGTTTGCATGCCTGCTGGATTGGTGCAACTCCTTGTGCACTCTGTGATGAGGCCTGCAGGATGGCAACAGCCTCTCTGTGTCTTCCGCTGCATCTTGGGTCTAGGGAGGGATCACTGGCTATCTGTTACCTTTTGGTCAGCCTTGATGTGTTTTTTTGTGACACTTAACTGTGGAGTTGCAGCGCTCGTCCCCTTACACCTGAACTGGCCTGCACGGCAGGGTCCTGCCACAGAACCTACCCTCCTCATCCAAGCTTAACCAGCCATATTGTTACTCGCCTTCCTACTTGCAGGGCTGACGGCAGCGGGCCCTACACCTGGACTGGCCCTAGCGGCGGCCCCGCCTCCCCTGCCTCTGGCTACTCCAGCGGCACCATCGACGGCATCTCCGGCGAGGTCTACACTGTGCAGTACAAGTGAGTGGGCATCTGAATGAAGCAAACAGGTTGCTAGATGTCAAACCCAATGCTTCGTCTGCCTGGGTTCACTGCTGGGTGTGTGTGCACCGTGCACACATGTAAGAGGGAGAAGATCGTCTTCAAGGTGTCATTCGAAACATGAGCAACCCACTGTTCCAGCCTGTGTTTCTGCCAGTCCTTGCCTGCAATAGTGGCTTTGTTTTGCCTACTCCTGCTTTGGAGGCTCCCCAACTGTATGCTCTCCGTAGCTGGCACCTTCCTCTGCTTGTTGCGCTTGACCCATGTACTCTGGCACACCAGTGCCTCCGCTCATGCCCTCCCCCTAACCCCCTCCCTGCAGGCTGCCTGATGGCCTGACCTGCGCCGCCTGCACCCTCCAGTGGTGGTGGACCACCGGCAACTCCTGCGTGCCCCCCGGCAGCCCCTTTGGCGGCAACTCCGGCGTGTGTGGTGATGGTGGCGCCTACCCTGAGGAGGTGAGTCATGGGTGTGGGTGTTTAGTTAGCCTTTTCACCATGCCTGTTGGGAGCTTGGTATGAAGGCCTGTTGTTACAACAAGGAGATTGGAGTATGGCGTGCTGCTTGCATCTTGCCACCTTGCAGACACGCGTCATGTACCATTGGCATGCCTGCCATGATCCTTCCAGAGCAAGGCCTGGGTTGGCTGCGATGGCCAGACCCTGACCCAGTTACCTTTCTGCTGCAGTTCTGGAACTGCGCTGATATCTCCATCGGTGGCGACGCAGCCCCCTCCACCCCTACCCCTACCCCTACACCCACCGTCAACCCCACCCCCGTGCCCACACCCACCCCGACTGTGGACCCCACCCCTGCTGCACCCGCTGTGAACCCCACCCCGGTGCCTACCCCAACCCCCACCGTCAACCCCACCCCCACCCCTGACCAAAACCGCAAGCTTACCCCCGGTGGTGGCGACAACGGCTATGACCCCGCTACCAACGCTGACGCCATGTGTGCGGTGAGTGGGGTCGTGAAAGGAGCACCTCCCTGTATTGTGGGCCCTGATTTTGGTTGTGGCATGTCTGCTGCTGTGGTATGTCTGCTGCTCACTGAACAGTGTTTGGGGCCCATCCATGCCCTGCCCAGCTGCCCTAGCATATTGCCACAAAGACCTTGCGGCAGTGGCCAGGTTCAAACCACCCTGTCACAGCTTAGCTACCACCAGTGGTGCAAGGTTCCCCCTTTGTTCTATTTTCCCCACCCAGCACCTGCCAATGCCTCAAGTCCGTGCACTGCGCATTCGCCCCACCCCAGCACCTGCCAATGCCTCTCGTCCCGTGCACTGCCCACCTTTAACTTGTCCACCTCACCTACTCGCCCTCTGCAGAATGCCCCCGACGGCTTCTACCCCGCCCCTGCCTCCTTCTCGTGCCTCTACTATGCCGTCTGTGCTGGTGGCCGCGGCACCGTGATGGCCTGCGCCCCCGGCACCCTGTGGGATGAGGCCACCAAGGGCTGCACCTTCCCCGACCAAGCCAGCTGCGGCTCCCGCGCTCGCCCTTAGAGAGATATAAGGCATGCATTCGCCCTTAGAGAGATAAGCCATGCATGGTAGGAAAGGAGGGCTGGTTTAGGGGGTCATGGTGCTTCAAAGCATGTGTTTCCTGCCTGTCAGCAGGCAACCACAAACGAACTGCCAAGACATAACATCAGCACTGGACCTCCGCAGCGTGCACACTCTATGCCTGCTGGAATAGTACTTGCTAGGAGGTGTGGATGTATGTGGGCTGGCAAACGCCACCTCGTGTGGTCGAGGCCTGCAGTGTGCGAACAGTGCTAGTAGCCTCTCGCGATTTTGCGTGCGCATTTGTACCACTTGGGGGCTTTGGGTTTTACTTCACCGGGGTGGCAGGTGCCGGGCTGTGACACATTGTCAGCAGGTGGCAGCTGTTTTTGCCTGGCCGGCTTCTTTTCCAGAGGAAGGAGGGTTTTGCCTGGCACTATTTGTTCTTGGCCGCCTTTGTACCCACTACAAATAAGTCTGTCGATCTAGACCGTTCCCTGCTTGCCTTGATATGATACCACCTGCCCCACACGTTGATCATAGCTGTGCACATGGTATGCATCCTTGCTTGCATATGTATTGCATGATCTCATCTACTATTTGAACACCTGTAAGGTTGATGAACTCCTGGCACAGAGGGCCTCCAAGGGAATGGCTGCCATGCACAGTCAACCTGCCAGACCCATGTGCTCCAGCAATGTGGGACCCCACACAGTCGCAGGGCACTATAGTTTTCAGACATGTTGCCAAGCGCTTGGAACACATCACGTTCTGTATTGCAACATCTACGTGATGTTGGTGTCCATGAAGCCTTGGCAACTTCCTTGACATTTCACAATTTTCCGGGGAGTGTATGTTACAGTCGACCGTGTGTAACACAGCTTATCCAGTAGTTCCGCACAAATTGCCAGTCACTACACAGCAGCCCAACCAGCACATTGACAGCGATTCCACCAGGAAACTGTGTTTACTATCCAAATCAGGCAATACAGCCGAATGCAAAACACATGTCAGCTGTTAGGAGTCACAGTGCATCACGCCTAGCCCACCAGTATCCCCTAACGACGCATTGGGTGTCTGCCAGTCAGTGTCTCTCCTCACGTTCCTGTCTGTCAGTGTGGGGGGGTTGCGAGCCAAGCGGCTGCACGGCGCCTGTGGGCCACACAGCATGCACGGCAACACCATATTGAAGTAGGACTGTCCGTGCGAGAAAGGCGGCTGCCCTGCGCTGCGGCAAGTGACATCTAGCAATTAAATTCAGAGGTTTTCCTTGCCGAACGTCGCTGCTGCCCTGCGACCTGCCTGCTGGCCGCCCTTGGCAGCCGCCTGCACGAACTGCTCCTGCTGCTCGGCTTTCATCTCCTCCAACTCCTCCAGCGCCTCCTGAAGTCTCTCCCTCAGCACCTGTGCAGTGGCAGCAGGAGATGGGGGAGTGCTCAAACCAATTGTATGGAGCGGATTGCCTTCCAGGATGCGCTCCGCAAATTGCAGAGCAGGCAAGAAGCATCGCTGCCCAAGCACACAGGCAGACAGCAGCTGGCAAGACCGAGAAGCCAAGCCACCTGCTCTTCACGCGTCGCCCTGCGACCCACCCTGTCCAGCCGTTACTCTGACCAATCGGCCATACAATCTCATGGTTCAAACCTCGCCCACATGCACCCTACCACATAGAGCAGACCAACCTGCACATTGCGAACCGCCCCGTATTATGAGCGTCCTCCAAGCAGCCCACCATCTGTTGCCAGTGCAGGCTCACCTGCTTGTCGCGTGCCGCCCTGTTTGCCACTCTGTCCAGTTCATACTCCAGCCCTCGCATGTCCTTGAGCTGGTCAAACTTGGACAGGTCGCCGCCACAGGAGCGCAGGTCCTCACGCAGGCGGAACTGCAGGGCCTGCAGGCTCAGAAGGGTGTGTGTTTGGTGGCGTGCAATCTCCAACCCTCCAAGCGTGTGCCTCTCAGCGCAATCTAACACAGCACCAACCCCCCATATGTCAGATGATTTGAGGCATCAGGGAGTTGGGCAGGGTCATGCCTCACTCACGGCATTGCATCTTCCTGTCAGCTAGCCGCCAAGTACTCTAGCACTCAGCACTTACGGCCACGCCTGTCTCCCACCAGCAGGGGGGTTCCTAGGTGCCCCAGAAAGGCGTAGGTAGTACACATGAGACACTAGCAAGCCACACCTGCAGCTTCTCCCCATGCCGCTTCAACTTCCTCACCTCCCCTTCTGCTGCAATACATATACCAAGCTTGGCTCCTCAGTTAATATCGCCCCACTCCCTCTTTCACCTGCAGCTTCTCCTCGCGCCGCTTGGACTTTCGCAGCTCTCCCTCCAGGCCGGCGCAGCGCGCCTCGACAGCCGCCTTCTCCTGTTGCAGTGCTGCGACCGCTTCTGTGTTCCCAGCCTGCATAAAAGCACGCCAGCATTGACCCAATACTCTACAGCTTTTGCCGAGGGTGGCAAAGCAGCCGCACCCGTGCCTTGGCATGTCATCTTGCCTCACCATGCCCTGTGCTGCACTTGAAATTCGCAGCAGAAGACGACCTCGCGCAACATGCCCTATACCAATCCCATCCCCAATCCCCACAGGCAGCAGAACCCACCACCGACACAAGTTGTCTTGCTCACCTCTGAGGCTGGTGCGGCCGCGGCCCTCTGCTGAGCCTCATCCAATGCCACCTGCAGCGCCTGGCAGTCTGCGGCCAGCCGGTGGTTCTGTGACTCCAGCTGCTGCAGGCGCGAGTGCAGCCGCGCAATCTTGCGCTCCGCCTGCTCCCGCACCTCCATCACCTGCCCCAGGAAGTGCGGTGATACCGGGTTACTGGGGCATGTAGTCTGCCAGGACTTGCAACCTGCCAGGATAGGCTATCTACAGCTGGCTGCCTTGCTCCCATACCTACACCACCTGCTGGGTAAGTTACCGTCCCCTCAGTCGGCTATAGGGTAAGCTGGCCTCCCGCACACGCTCAAGCTAGCGTCAAGGAAGCTATACAGGGTCTTTGAAATTGTTACCCACCTGTGCGTCGGAGATGTCAGCCCCCGGTGCCCCCAGCCGCACCGTGCTCTCCTCCTGCATCAGCCGCTGCAGCTGAGCCAGCTCCCCACGCAGCCGCGCAACTTCGGCTGCACCGCGCTCCGCTGCTGCCTGTGCCGCAGTGCGCTCTGCTGCCAGCTGGGCGGCGGCCATGCCGCCGCTGTTGGCAGCTTCATGGGCCGTGGTTGCGGCCTGCAACAAGAATCCCCACATGAAGAAGATCTGAAACCATGATGAATACCATGGCTTCATAGATGATATGCGATGCAGCCTCCATGGTGCTAGGGTACGCACCTGTACGAAGGCTTGTCGCTTACAGGATATAGGACCATGCCAGACGATCAAACACAACACTGCTGCCACGCTCTCCATCCCCAGCAGGCGCTGCACCAGGGGGCCAGTGAGGGGTGGATGCACAACAGAGGTTAGCCCCTGTGGACTGCTATACACAACGTCCCAGCTCTGCTGCATTTAATAAGTATATCTTCCCGGCCAGATAGGCCAGCCAGCAACGAGCAACAGCCACACAATAGCCCGTCTCAGCACCTGGAGCGCCGCCTGCAGCTCCTCAATCTCAGCCCCCATGCTGCGCTCCACCACAGCGCGCTCACGCTCTGCCTGCTGCGCCCGCTGCGCTTCGCCCACCAGCTGAGCCTCCAGCTCATGCACCCTGGCCACCTCAGCCGCCAGCTGGGCGTCAAGCTCCTGTGCTTTTGCCAGCTCAGCTGCCAGCTGAGACTCCAGCGCTGCTGAGGCAGCCGTGGCGCCCTGCTGCCGCCGTTCGGTGGCAGCTGCAAGCTCGCCCTCAAGCTGCTCCAGCACAGCTGACAGCCTGCAAGGGGAGGCCAAGACAAGCATAATAAGCGACCTTAATTCATCAAGGCACCCAAGTTGCGCAAGGCTGGTCTACTAGCGTTGTGTCACCCTTTGCGTGGACGTCTATCTCCTCTCCCCACACTATTGTATACTTGTTACCAGGGTATCTCCTGCTACTCACCCTCTGTCCTGTGTCGGCCACAGTGGCATGCATTCCCTCTCTTGTCTAGTCTCCAGCCCATCTTAGCCCTCTTAGCAAATCTGCCTCCAGCCGCTGGCCCATGATCGTCAACACCATATTCCCACCACCCCTCCAAGCAGCATTCGCTCCCGCACCGCCTCGTTTTCCCCGCAGTGAACCCTCCTTTCAGCCACTCCTGTAACCTATTTCTTCCAATAGCATTGATGAATCTATTATAACAAACCTGACCACCTCCTGCCGCTCCACCTCCAGTGCGGTGCTCGCCTCCTCGGCCATGGCCATGCTGGCTTCCAAATCACCCTGAAGCTCATCTACCCGGGCCTGCGAAGCAGCCGATATCACGACAACGTCGCAGCCAGAGGTGGCCCATTGCCGCCAGATGCATCTCTGGCGGAGGCCCCTTAAATAAATAAATTAATAAATACGCCCAGGCCTCGCCGCCCAGCCGTAGCTGGGCGCCGAGTGATGCCCAGTGGGCACCGGAGGCCCCTTCTCTGCTTGTTGCTCACAGTACTTTTCTAGGTCTCTAAGCTGGGCCTAGACAAGAAAGGCACCGTCCCTAAATGGGCTGTAAGGGACATACACAACATTGCTAGCATGGTACGAGAGCGAAGGACAACTGCCTCAGTGAAGGCCCAATGTACAAGCTCTGGAGGCAGCCCAGCCTACCTGCAGCTGCTGGCGCTCTGCAGCCTGCTCCATAGCTAGCGAGTCCCTGGCTGCTTCTGCCTGTGAAGCTCTCAGGTCCAGGTCATTGCAGGCCTCCTGTGCTTTGGACAGATCCTCCCTTGCCGCCTGCAAGAGCAGCGTTAGGAATGAGTGGATTGTAGCAGTTCAAGCCTACAACCTGACAGGGGCATGTGCAGTTGATCTAAAGTCCCCGGACTAGTCGGAACAATGCTGTCTGCTTGCTCTACAGTCCAGGAAGGGCTGTGCCTTGAACTGAGCTACGTGGCTGATTACATGCACCCATGCAGCTCCCCCATTGCCCTACACAACAAACATCCACTCGATGCAGTCCCTCTGCCCACCTACAGCCCTCAAATACCTCACAGGTCGCACCTCAACCCAAAAACCACATCACATCCCCACCGTCCCACCTGCAGGTCGGCCTGCGCGTCCGCCAGCGCCGCTGTCTGCTGCTGCTGCCCAGCCTGCAGCCCTTCGGCAAACTGCTTCCAGCGCTCAGCTGAGTCAACGGCTTCCTGCAGCCGCCCCTCCAAGTCCCTCTCCAGCGTCGCAGCTGCCTCTAGACGTGTTTGGAGCTCCTGCTCAATAGAGCTGGCGTCCTGTAGCCGGGCTGCGAGGTCAGCCTCCAGGGTGGCCTTTGCCTGCTGCAGCTGGCCGGCCTCCTCCTGTCAGGGGCAGTCAGGCAAGGGGACACAATGCTGAATTATGGTTTGAAATAACAGGCCGGCAAGGGCTGCCTCAGCAAGTTGCTTGGCTTGCTGCAGCTCAATGGCTTCGCCATGCAAGAAGCATGCATGCCCAAGCATTGTGGATCAGGCCCGCTATGCTGTAAGGACGAGGTCCCTGTGGTAACCCTCGCCAATGCTGCAGGTGCATCAGGAACCCCGTTCATGCTTGCCAACTTCAGCCCTTCAGGCTGCCCAGGCAAAGCAGCAAATAGATGGTTAATATCCACTCCGGCCAAAGGCCAGCTTTCAGCAACCTGAGCACCATCACAGCCGGATGAATGCACCTGCAGTTGGGACAGCTGCGCCGCTAGCTCCTCGCGCTGGGCCTCCGCTGAAGTGCTTGCTTCCGTGAGCGCCTGGACTTGCTGGCCCAAGGCCTCAGCGTGGGCCCTGCAGGTAACAAAGATGCAGGTGCTTTGCAACTTATGCAGTTGCCTTAGCAGGTGCCTTGCAGAGCCGCTTGCCTCGTTCACACCACGACTTCCTGGCTCAGAGCATCTGTACTGGACTGTGCAGGGTTGCAAGGAGTCGCTGCTGCAATGGCCTTCCCCCTTTGGCCCTAGGTGGTACCCCGCCTGTGGCAGTGGTAAGACAATACTCTTAAAGTACTGCAAAGAGCTGTCTATCCCAGCTACATTACCGCTGACTGGCCAGCAAGTAAGGAGAAGAACCTTGAATTCCAGCAGGCTTGCCACCAACACATCACCTTTGCTGCCTGCCCTTGGACATCCGATGTTCGTGCTAGGGGATTTATAGTGTAAGTAACCCACCTTTGATCCTCCAGGCTGCCGGCAAGGGCAGCAGCACTCGCCCTGCTTTCCTCCAGCTCAGCAATGGAGGATGCCAGCTCAGCACTCCTTCCCTGCAGCTCTGCCTTGGTAGCTTCCAGCTCTGCGCGATAGGGCATCAACCTCAGCATTAGCAAGTTGGAACCTCAGCGCTCCCTGCACGTACCCTTTGCTGGGCAGCCTCAAGCTTTGCATGACGCGAATAACGTGCGAAGAGTAACTCGTCACCCAACACGCCAAGATACCAGATGGCCGGCTGGGCTGTCTGCCCTCCTTGCTTAAACCAACACATCAGCGCACCTCTTACAGCTGCGTCCGCTGGCTTCGCCAGCAGGTGCCTTTGGCGGACCCTGCCCACAGCCCAAATGCCAGCAGCGAAGACTAATTACACTCTGCCCTGGAAGCTGATGCCATAATCGCTTTAACACCCCTCTAGACCCCAAAGCTCACCTGTCTGCAGCTGGGCAGCTTGGCCCTCCAGCAGCTGGCACTGCGCATTGGCACCCTCCGCCGCCGCCTGCAGCTCCATGTTCTCCGCCATGGAGTCATTGATCTGGCCTGCATGGGCCACGCCGCTCAACAGCTCCTCAGGAGTTCTAAGAAGCAGGACTGCAGGCGCCTGGGTACATAGAAAGCCTAGCAACAACAATCTACCCTGTATTGTAGGGTCGAGCAATTTGCCCATGCAGATTGTGCCTACGACAACCCTCTTGCGGTCATATGAGATTATGTGCATGACATCTACCTGTCAATGAACATGCTCCATATACACCTGATCGCTGCCAAGTCCTCAGGCCTCACAAACGACGGGCAACTGTTAGGCTCCTTAGATGCAAAGCAGGCATACTGCAAGCACTTGGCTTGAGGCTGACAACCTGATGCAGACTACATACCTTCCAGTGAGGATATGTACTGTGTCTTCTCCTTCAACTCCGCCTCCAGCTGGTCCTTGCGCTCAGTGGCCTGCAGCCAAGTATTTCAACCTTGGCAATGACCATTCGTTTGTAGAGCAGGTGACTAGCGAGTCTCATATGTTATGTATTTGGGCGGTGGTACTTCACAGCTCCAGCCAGCCCGGAATCCGAAATTTTAAACGGTGTGACAATTCCAGCGTCTATCTTAATGCTCTGGAGCACCCACCTCCTTGACAGCTGCCTCCAGCCCCAGTTTCGCATCAGAGAGCTCATCTATGCGCTGCTGCAGCGCCTCTGCCTCCTGGCGCAGCTGCCGCTCCCTGGTCTGCAAGCGCAGATTGACCTACTTTCAAACAGCATACTGCAAGTCACGCCTGACTATGTTAAGGCAGGCGCCATTTCCCAGGCTGACATGAACGGACGAGCTACCACCTCGGATATGTACCCACCCACCGCCCACCTCAAAGGCTGCCTGTTCGTCCTGGGCCTTGAACGCTGCCTCGCTCATCTCCTGCTGCGTGAGCTTCAGCTGCTCCTGCAGTACCTCAATCTCGGGTAGGCGGGACTGCATGTTGCAGAAGGGGCGGGGCTTCTGCTTCCTGATACATGTCTCAACGGAGCCGGCAAATTCGTAGCTGTTTTTCGACCTGTTTTAAAATCAGCTGCGGCCACACCAAAGCCAGGCTGGCTAGTCATGACTATAAAGCCACACAGCCATAATTACCGAGATGCCCAGCAACCAGCCACCTTGGCTCCCGGCATAATTCGCATCCAATGAAGCCCTGGTCGTAGACCCCTGACACAACTCCACACCCATACCTGTAGCTGACAACTTCCCTGGGTCAGTACAGTCGTTGCCTTACCGCCTCCAGGCTGGCCTCTGCCTTCCCTACTTAACTGCCCTAAGGCCTGTTCAAAGGCTGCCTAGACTACCCACCTCTGCGGCTGCCAGCTTGTCCTGTGTGTCAGACAGCTGCTGCCTCGCTGTCTCCAGGTTGGCCTCCAACTCGCCCTTCTGGTGACTAACCAGGGCATGCGCATCACCCAGCTCTTGCAGCCTTGTCTCTAGCTCTGCCTTCTCCTCTGAGAGCTTGGACAGCTGCTGGGAGGCCGTGTCAGCCTCAGACCTGCGGCACATAGGCTTGAAAGATTGGCAAGAGCTTGGGAACTGTAACCATTCCCATCTTTGCTTTAGCGCCACTTCTCCTCTGACAGCATGAGATTGGTCGCAGGCTGTACCCAAATGGACATGCGACAGAAGATTGGGCATCTGACAGAATCTGGCCATACAAGCGATGCTACATCCTCTGGAGCATATTTTCCATGGATGATTGCTGTGAAGCTGTTATTCTTGGTCAACAGCAGTTGTAGGGACAAAGCTTGCACTGCTGGCAACACACTATTATTGTAAGCTTCAGCAGCTGCTGGGAGTCGCAAAGCGGGGAGTGAAAGTCGCTTGCACTGTTGGGCCTGTTCTCACCTGAGGTGCTCAATGTTATCCTGGGCATTCTGCAGCTGTGCCTCCGTGGCGGCTAGCTGTGCTGACAGGTCATCCCTCTCAGCCTGAAGCTCTGAGCAGGCTTGCCGCGACTCCTTGAGGTGCCCATCCAGCCCCTCACACTCGGCTGCAGAATCGTTGAACGAGTGAAAGGAGAATTTTGAAGCACAACCTGCCGCTGCTTAGCCTGCTATGCCATAGCCGTGCATGTGCAAGGCGAGGCATTCGTAGTTGTTGATGGGCAGCTGTTTGTTCCGACATCTGTCCTGCCAAGGGAAAAAGCCTGCTTCCCTGATTGTTTACATATGGCTAGACTTTACTCACACTTCTTGGCGTGCAGCTCGAACTGGGTGCGCTCCAGCTCCAGCTGCGCCCGCTGTGCTGCATCTTGCGCCACCTGCAGCTCTGTCTTGGTGCGGTTGAAGCCCACCATGATGGACTCCCGCTTCTTCTCCTCCTGGCCCGTGATCTGCACCAGAGATAGCAAGCATGCAATCCATCATAAGGGCAGAGATTAGGCAGGCCATTGGTGAGCTTCTTTCTTCATCCAGGCCCGTGGTCTGGCAAGTGATGGTGCACATGTCAAATGCTGGTGACAACAAGAGCCGCTTACTATTCAGGACCAGCCATGCTGCTACCTTGTCCATATTCTTGGTGAGCTTCTCGGCCTGAGAGCGCGCCATCTTCAGCTCTCGCTCCAACGCCGCCTTCTCCATCTGGAAGCTGTTCTTATCTTGAACAGCGGTGCGCAGCTTGGCCTCTGTCTCGGTCACCTTTGCCCTGCATGCAAGTTAACCCAGGTCGGCGCAGAGCGCAATGTCATGAAGAGGGCGTCCTGACCGCAGTCCCTAACTTAATAACTGCCTTGCGCATCCTGCTTAGTGTGGCCTTGCAGGCAAAGAAGCGAATTCCGACTGGGCACCCAGCTGGCATCAGCTGGGCCAAGCAGACCCCTACCTCAGCTTGTCAATCTCCTTCTTGAGCCGGTCCGCTTCCTTTTCATTGCCCTTGGAGCCCATGGAGGCTGACTTGACCTGCTGGTTCAGCTTGGTAGTCTCCTCCTTGTACTTGCGCCTGCAGGTAAGGTAGGAGTGTGTGAAGCTCATCGAAAGAGACAAAGCACTTCGGAGGTCTTTGCCGGCACCATGTGACCTGTACCATGGCAGCTCCATGCAGGCAAGAATGATGTAACCATGGACTTCAGCGGCTCACAAGTCACAGTCGCAACCTAGGCCCCTACTGCTTAGGCGACTTTGGCCGTTACGTAGCATAATGAAAGACAAAACGGGGCAGGCCACCACAGACACCCTACCTCAGCTCCTTAAGCTCTTCAGCAGCATTGAGGGCTGCAGCCGCCTGTGCCACCTTGGCCTCCAGCTCCGCTTTCTGCTGCTCAAGCCCTCGTTTGATGTGGGAGATGGCCTCGTACTGGGCCTTGGCCTCCGTCAGCTCCTGCGGGATGGCCAGTGTGTGACTTTTGCGATGAGAGCCGGTGAGTAACCCAGATGCTCCATACCATGGAACGGCCCAGCCAGCTGGATAGGTGGTTGATACGATGAAGTAGTGATGCCTGGGTGCTGGGTTCAGCACCTGGTGGGACACCTGATACCCATCACAGCCAAACAACTGCCCTCACACCCTTGCAAGGGAGCGATTCCAGAGCTAACCAGCCTTCAGGACAAGTGGAATTGTGACAAAGCCCACAGGGCCATGCACACACCTTAGCATGAGCATCCTGTGCAGCCTGTAGCTCTGACGCCGCCTTCTCCTGCACCCCTTGCAGCTTTGCGCCAGCCTCCTGCTGCGCTGCTTGAAGGTCTACTGCAGCCTTGACCAGCGCTGCCTCGAGGTCAGCTGCGGCCTGCGTCTGGGCTGCCTGGAGGGCCTCCTGGGCGGTGGTGAGCTCAGACATGCAGGGCGGCAGCAAGTTGTTGGTTGAGTAAGGAGCGGAGGCAGGGTGGACGCTGACAAGCGGAAACTCCGGTTCTACACCGTTGTTGGAAGGCCAATGTTGACTGGCAATGGAACAGCAAACTCTCGGTAGAAGTGCAGCTGCAGCCGTGTTAAGTTGTTGACCTACTTGGCAGTGTCCAGCTCTTGTTGGACCGCGGCCAGTGCCTGTTCATGGGCTGCTGACTCCTGCTGCGCCTGCTCCTCCAAGAACTTGACGTGCTCAGCAGCGGCATCCGCGCACTGCTGTGTCTCGTCTGCATGAAAAAAAAACGGCTGGAGCGCTTAGCTGGCCAACAAGCTGAATCATTCTAAGTTGCCCAGGAATCCAACTATACGGGGTGAGAGTGAGATCAAAACGTCGTATGTGAAGCACTATCCCATGCTGCTGCTCCCAGGTCCACTCCAACCGGTCTGCAACAAGCAGGCTGCACACCCAGCAGACCTGACACGAGGGCCCTGCATTAGGCACCCACAACTGAGGAACCCACAATGCTTACCCAGCTGCGCCTGGAGTCCGGCAATGCTTTCCTGCAGCCCGCGGGCCTCCTCCTGATGGCTTCTGATAATGGTGTCCCTCTCTTGGATGGCACTTTCAAGCTGGCCCTTCACACCTTCCAGCCCGTTGACATGCGCTTGCAGCAAGGCCACCGCCTCGGCGTGCTTGGCCTGTGAACAAGAACAGAAAACTGGTATGTAGATACTATCTCTTTTCCCTGGGGGTTGACTTGAGCTGGTCATTCATCCTTAGCTGACCTGCTCCTGCCGTGCTGCCACCGTCATGCCATGCCCCCACCAGCTCCCCAAAGCCCCACCATGTTAGAGCACCTCAACATGGCCAATATCACAACTTAGTACCTTTGGACACACCTGTGCCTTCTCGTGCTCAGCAGCCAGACGCTGCAGGGCCGCCTCATGCTCTGCCTTTGCATCTGCCAGCTCCTCAGCACCCTGCTTGGTGAGCTTCTCCCTTTCCTCCTCCAGGACTGACACCTGCTTCTCAGCAGCCTCCTGGGCAGCCTGCAATTTGGTCAACAGAATACAAAAAGAAATTCGAGAATGTCGTGAGTTGATGATGTCACCTACGGCTAGGCTGCTTGGGAGAAAATCCGAAGTGAGGGGGGCATGTAGTTTGCCGGTAAGTGCAATAAGCAAGCTTGGGCTACGCCACTATGCACCAAGCTCCAGGTGTCACACCTGAGGAACCCTACATCAGCTCTCTTCACCATTCACTAGTTAGCTATACATCCAAAAACTCTGGAGCAAAACATCTTCCCAGGCACCTTGGCTTCCTTGTATTTGAGCTCCGCCTCAGTCGCCCGAATCTCGCACTCCTGCGCCTTGTCCACTGCAGCCTTCAGCTCCTCTTCCTGCTTCTTCTGGTACAAGGGGGCGCGCTTGCGGGACTCAAGGTCCTGCAGAGGGGGCGCGAGCCGTGCTCGCTTAAGGCAAGCTGCTGTAGGAGGGGTGAACAAATGACTGCATTGCTGTTTTGCATCTTGCCAAGGCCTCCCCACCCTGCCACCCACCTGTCTCCTGAAATGCAATGCTGCAGCACGACAGCTACAACTGCACATACACATTCTTCCCCTACCCACATCGACACACACAGACAGTTGTTCCCCACCTCCCAACCCTAGTTGGCCCCGCAACACAATGTGTACGACTGAGCGGCCACTCCTGCATTAGACAGCTTTGTCCGCATGCTACACCCCTTCCCCATTCTCCAAGCCCAACTCCCGTACTGCCATAGTACCCTGAGGTGTTCATCTCCACAAACAGCGCGCTCTGCAGTCTTCCCATGCCCATACTGCTAAGTTTCCCCTCCATATCGCCCTGTGCTTGGTGAGCCCCAGGTGCACAGCTTTCAGTCCCTGTCTAGCCCTTGGCCAAGCAGCTTCCAAACAACCCAGCCACCTCATTCGACCCATCATCAAGGCATTCCCGTCCACCCACCAACGCCACCCACCGCGATGTGCTCGCTGAGCCGCTTGTTCTCCTCGTACAGCTCCCTGCCTCGGACCTCAGAGTCCTGCAGCAGCTCAGTGGCCGCCTCCACTGTCTTCCTGGCGTCCTCCAGCTCGACTGTCTTGGCCTTGAGCTTCTCCTCCTCAGCAGAGACATCCTGCAGGGGCGTGGGGCGGCACAGTGGGGGTGTGTGAACCCTCCATCCTAAAACTCTAGATGGGAGGGAACTGATGTGGTTGGGGTTGAACTTCTCTTGACCCTGAACGGTCCATGTGATAGCACTTGCCACCTGCAACCCTCCAGCAAACCCCACTGCAGCAAGCCTTCAAACCTAAGCAAAGAAACATTAACGTCAAACATTACCGACCTGGCCCGGCTGCAATGCAGAACAAGTGACACGGGGCGCACCTGCTTGAGCTTCTGCACTTTGGCCTCCAGCCGCTGCCTGTCTGCTGCTGAGCCAATCGCCTCCTCTTGGGCAGCTTCCAGTTGCTCTGTCAGGCCTTGGACCTGCCACAAGATTGGGGGCAGCACATGCATTACAGGATGTCAGAGTCCGCAGCAGCTTGGGCTTGGACATGGCAGCAATTATATCTTCTCACGGCGGAGGATATACAGCATCGCCAATGGCCGGTCCACCCGTGCTCAACCACCACATTCAAACTCCAATCCAGCATTAGCCCACCTGCTCTTTCAGCGCTGCCCTATCAGCTGTGCTGGCCTCCAGCTCGCCCCGCAGCTCAGCCAGTGCGGCCGCCTGCTGTTCTGCCACCTCAATTGCTGTTGCCTCCAGCGTGGAAGCTGCCTGCATGGCACATAGGCAGGCATGGCAAGGCTGTGCATTTGGAAGCACCGTCTGAAAGGGGTCACCGCTACCAGCAATAGCTTACAGGCCGCCCCTCAGGTAGGATCCTTTCAGCACGTCGGCGACTACTTTCATGGGAAGCCAGTACCGGGCTGATCAGGTAGCCAGCTACAGCAGCCCATATTATCCCTTCAGCCACATTTAGTCAGCAAGTCAGAAGCCCTGGCTCACCAGCGGCAAGTGACCCACCCCCAACCTGAGAGGAGCATGCCCTCTTGAATACATAACTAAAAAGGCCAAGTCAAGGCCCATATAATGTTGTGGTTACCAGGACAATGAGGCTGAGCAGCCTGTCCGCAAGAGACTGAGCCCCAGCCCCCACCTGCTGCAGGCGCTCCCTGTCCTCATTGGCCTCACCCAGCTCCTTCTCCAGCTGCCGGCAGCGCCACCGGGCCTCCTCAAGCTGCAAGCATTGCAATGAGAGGAAGCAGGTAATACTTGCCAGTCCACCCGAAACACATACCCCAGCACCTTGTCCGGCTGGCAGTAAGCCCACAGGCCTCTGCCAGCTGTGGCGAGTAGGAGGGAGGCGGCACCACAACCAAAACTGAGGCGGATACGAGGACACGTCGGCTGCTGCAGCCACATGTGCCACATCATCATGTCCAGGATCAAGGACTAAGGACTAGTGGGCAGCCCACCTGGGGCGCTAGCCTGTCCTTCTCCTCAGCAACTGCCACTAGCTCGTCTTCCGCATCCCTGCAAGGGAGTACGCGCCACAGAGTACTCAAGCAACTGCGAGCTAGTCAGCGTAGCTGACAGGCTCAGGAGATGCACACAGCCCTGCACAGTCACAGGGGAAGCGAGTGCCTTGTGTCTGATGATAATGATGCAAGGCAGTCGGTAGCAACACATTGTGCGCATGCAACAGCCGCCAACCAGTACACCCCTTGGCCTCAGCAAAACACCTCCTAACCCCACCTGAGCTGCTGGTCGGAGCGCTGGGCCATCTCGCTCATATGGTCCAGCTCCCGCTGCATCAGCGCGTTTTGCGTCTCCAGCTCGCGTATCCGTGCCTGCAAGCCATGAAATATTAGAGGCAAGCACTTGAATCCTATGTGAAACCTCACAGCGGCAGGGTGGCAGGCTACTTTGAACCCAGAGCGGCCCGCCAGCACTTGCTGCAGGCCTGTGTCCCCCGTCAACGCACCTCAGCAAAGCACATGCACCACTGGAGTACAGTACCGACTTGCCTGCAGCTCCCCCACCACCTCTGCTGGCCCTGCTGTGCCGCCATCCTCTGCCCTGGCAAGGATGCCGGCAGTGGCGCCGGTGGCGACCGAGGAGCGGCGTGGGGGCTTTGGTAGGAGGGCGGGGTCCAGACCCAGGATATCCTCGTCATCGTCACCATCTTCAGAGCCAGAGGCGCCTGCAGGTACACATGGGAACAAATGCGGTGACCAGTATTGCTTTAAGGAAGATAGTGACATACCTCAGTGCCATGGGACTTGCAAGTTTTCCTGTGGCTAGCAGCCCAGAAACCCCACGGGACACACTAGCCAGCCAAAGTGTCCACCTAGATTTTAGAACCAGCCAATACTTCCAAAGCATGTATCCATGTGACAGCACAGCAGCTATCTTGAACTGCTCATAGAAATCAGGAATGCCTTGCCCATCATATTCTCCGCACTCACCGTCCCTGCCCATTCACAAGCGTACGCAGGCAAGGGCTACCACCACTCCCTGCATGAATCTCCCTTATACATACATAGCCCACCTGCCCAACCCCAAGAGAATCACACCCAACCTACGCTTTGAGTCGAGAAACACGTACCTTTTTTGGCCACCTTGTGCGGGGGCGAGCCAGTACTTAATGCCACCTCCGACCGCATGGAGGTCGACACAGCTCCAGCCGCCAGGCCACTTTCTGACAAGCGGCTGTCTGCAGGCTGTTGCTGCTGCTCTGCCCCATCCTCTTCCAGCAGGGAGCCAATGTTGGGCAGCAGCGGCCGCTTGCGTTGGGCTGCAGCATGGAGAGCATGGGTTTGTCAACTTTGATCACCGTTTAATGCCAAACCTGCGCTCTTCTTCTCATGTACACATTGAGATCATCTCTTTCAAGCTCTTCCCTGCAAAGCTGAATTGTGCGCATAATCATAACCTGTTATAGAAGCAGGCCATAGACAGGCAGCATGCCCACCTGCTCCTGGGCACCAGGTCTCACGACGATTGTCCTTACGCGGCTTGCCGCCATCCAGTGAGCTTCGGCTGCCGTCGAGCATCATGCGAGTCATGTTGTCCACCTGCAGGCTAGTGCATGTAACAGTGAGCAGTGACATATATTCTGAATATATTTGTAGCTCCAGCCGGATAGCTGTCCCGTGGTACCCCGACCCTCGTCGGTCCATCACAAAAGTAGAAAGAGCAGTCTTGTAAACAGCCCATGCCTTCTTATAGCCAAGATCTCCTGCCAACGATATCTTCCTTACCCACATATGGTGTGGCTGCGCCAATATGCACGGACTGCACTCAATCCATGGCACCCACCTTGCGCTGCGCTCGCTCCCGCTCCTCCTTTTCTGCTGCCAGCTGCAGCTGGATGCGCTCATGCTCTTGGTCCTTGCGTAGCAGCTCGGCACGCAGGCGGTTGATTTCCTCCTCAATGTGCTGGTTGCTGCAGGGGTTAGACACATCGGCACGTTGGGTGTGCAGGTCCGCTGGACGCTCATGAGGCAAGAAGACTTGACATCTTAGCATCTGCCCGGGCGGTTTTGATTGTTGAAGCCCTGCTCATTGGGTGCGGAAAGCGAAATGGTGTGTGGATTGCACCAGTGCAGCTGCCCAGTCAATTTCATCAGCTTGGGGGCTTGTATCAGCTGGACGTGATTTCATCACTGCAAAATAAACAAACAAAGCCAAGACCTATGCACCATGTTAGGGCATAGGAATGGCAAGAAAATGACGACTCACCCGGTGCCTGCCAAGATTTTGCGCAGCTCCTCAATCTCCCTGGCCTGCCGCTTGAGCACAGCAGCATCCGAAAGGACCTGCATAGAGTCGCAGCAACCAGACTGAGGACACACAAACCAGTCGACCCCACGCCAACAATAAGCTAGAGCAAGGAAGCAAGGTATCTAGGCATGCTAGACGTCCTTGCTTCTGCAACCTCGATGCGGCCAACATTGAATACTGGCACCCGGCACATCCACCTACATAGCAGCCTCTTTTGCTGTCAGCAGCCCAGGCGCTGTCCTGCACTAGCTGCATTTACTTGGTAAACGAAACACAGCTCCCCCATTGCGTTTGCACACGCACCTCGTTAACCATGGCATTGTTGACGACACGCTTAGCACGGCATGCAAAGCGCAGCGTGCTGTGTGTCTCGTCCACATGCACCATGGCCGGCGTGATTGCGCAGATGATCGCCGTCTTGGCGTTGCCACCCAAAGATGGCTGCAAAATGCGAGTGAGCTTGGAGTCTCGGTAGGGGATGTGGCCGCCTGCAAACCGGGAAGAGACTATGCAGTGAAGCTGTGCAGCGATAACAGCAGTAGCTGTGCCGTACCCGTGCCCCGCGACCTGTCGGCAGCAGGATGGTAGGTATCTAAGTGCACCGGGCTCACCATTGTACGCTGGTTGCTCAGGCATCCTAGGTGGACATGGCCATTCAAGAGCCATGGTCCCCATGAGTTGAGACCAAACTTTTCAACTCTCACGCCGCAGGACTGATCGCCAAGCAAAGCTGTCACCTCACCCTCCACTGCCATCCCTGACGGCTTCCAAGCATACATATATTACATGCAGTATGAGGACTTAGCCTTCAAGCACCCAGGGCGTCTAGCCCAAACTCTTTACTCACCCTGCACGGCCACCCCCTCTGACAACTTGTTGATAACCGTGCCCAGTGTGAGCAGGCTCTTATTGATGGAGGCGCCCTCTTTCATGCGAACGCCCTCCGCGCCTGCGAGCACAGTAGTTTACCCCTGTGAATGGAGCCATGTGACAGTGCCCCGTCTACTTCAGGGACAACCCCTCCCCGCCTCGATGGACGACAGCAATGACATGTGCCATCATAGCTTAGGACATTGAGCCCACTGGCCAGCCTATTGAGCTGTCAGGGGGCTCAGCTGGTGCATGGCCAGCCATAGGATGCTCCTTCTCTGCCTACCTACAAGCCGACATCGAGTCTTGCTTGTAGCCACACCCTACCCACACGCTGACCTGTCTTGGAGATGCGCTCCGAGCCAGCCAGGTCCACAAGTGTCAGGGTAGAGACGCGAATGGCCCCAAAGTCTCCAGCATCTTCCGGGTTGGCCTCACGGCTGCGGCTCTCCACCACCTGCTTGGCACAGCATGTCGCACCAACTTGAATACCAGTAGAATATACTCCCAGTCCCTTCGAAGCCAGGTCATGCATGCCCAATCCCCCCGCTGCAAGAGTATAGCAGCGACCTCTAGAGCAACACTAGATGGGCTGGTGGTATGCCGCACTGGCCTCTGAAGGACAAAGTCTTTGCCAGGCAGTGCATATGTCAACCCGCGCACAAGGGTAAAACCATGTCCACCCTTGTTTCCTTGAGGACTGCTTCCGTAAACAGCTGTGCCTCACCATGCGGAACACGGTGTGTGACCTGCTGCTCTGCTTGTTCATCTTGGTCTCCCCAAAGTGCCGGAAGCGCTCACCGGCCTCCAGCAATTCCATTACCTGCAGGTCACCGGAAGGCTATGCAATGTCCCCAGGATCCAAGCATGCAAGCGCAATCTAACTACATACTTAGGCATTCGTAGGAGGGAAGACTCCTTCTCGACCAAGCGCATAGGCAGCATTACTCCCCTTGTCAGCTTGCCTCCACTGCCATGCACCTCTCACGCGATGGCACAGTGTTCTCAGCTCCGCCACATACAGCGTCCCACACTCCCATATTCAGCCAGTAAACAAGCCAGCCCAAGCCCCAAGCACACCTTCCCTGGCGTTCCCACGATTTCTCGCAAGCGCTGGCACACAAAAAGCCATGTTTGCCACATCCCACGACATCACATTTCGCCCAGCTGCATACCTGCTCTGGCGTCCCCACAATATCCTCCCTTAGGCCTGCCACATACACCCCATTCTCCTTGTTCTCGTGAACCTGCAGCTTCTGATTCTCGGGCGCCAGCAGATCATTGATATCCTCATTGTACAGCTGCACAAGGCAACAAACATAAGTCTGGTGTGTCGTGTTTCTACTACATGGCATTTTCCTGCGCTGCGTTTCCCTTCTCCTGGTCCCATTGTGTTCTCTTACGAAGGAGGTGATGGAATTGTCAAGGTGCCTGAGCTGCTAGTCCTACCATGCTAACATAGCAAACACAGATCGACATCACCCCAATGCTCAAGTCTTGAGACGAACCCACCATGCCCAGCCCCTATTCCAGCATGCCTATTATTGTGTCACCAATGCAATATAAGAAACGCAACAGCAGCTTGCAGCTTGCAGCTACAGACACCCACCTCCATGTACGATACGCGAATGAGGAATTCCCTGTCCTGGGTTTGCTCGATTAGTGAGAAAATCTCCGCCACTGCCAGTGGGATGATGCCTGGCTCACCCGCTGTGCCCCGCATAGTATGTGTTTTCCCGCTGCTTGTCTGCCCATAACTGCACAAGCAACGGAATTGGACCTGGCTGCAGGCATCATGTTTATCACAACACAGTGGCAGTTTGTCCACGGTTTTAAACAGCAGGCGCATTATTGCTGCAGTTGTTATGTATGCAGCAGCAGCAGCATTGAATTTACGTCCCACAGCCAAGTCCTCAAGCATGACCAGCCCAGAACTTGTTTGCATGGATGCGTACAGCCCGCAATGCACCCCTGCATCATCGCACTGTGAGTTATTGCGAAGAACTCTGGAAGCTTACTGCTTTAGTGTTGTCACTCACGCAAAGACAGTGGAGTTGAAGCCCTCCACAACTTGATGGATGAGGTGCTGCGTGGTCCGCTGATAAACCTCAGTTGTGGGCTGGCCGCCGTCAAACACATTGTCCAGTTTGTACACATTCTCCGACACCTTCAGGTCATGGGCTGGGTCTATTTGGAAGACGCCGTTGCCCTCCACCCGCCAGGCTTTGCCCTTGTCACGCTCTAAGTCGTTCAGTGGCCGCACACGGACGTGCACACTGCAGTGTGAAAGCAAAGTTGTTCTGCAAGAGTTGCAGGGATTGCTGCCTGGGGTCATGGAACAAAGTGTGGCCCCGTCTGAGGCCAAGCGACCTGCCTGATGTTTTCAGTGCTGGACATTGTGAAGGAAGGCCCCTAAGAAACACGCTGCATGGTGCTTTTTACTTTACAACAACGCTACCTCGATGCTTCAGCATCCCTACAAGCAAAGGGACGAGCCATGCATCACGGGAGCTGAAGTATCGAGCAGGCGGACGACATTAGCGAACTGGTGCAACATGTTGCAACACAAAATGAAACGGGCGGGAGAGCCGTGCTGCGCTGAAGAGGAGTGGGAGGTATTGAGATTACCTTGCATTTGCCCCACTTCGCCCTTTACAAGCGGTCTCACCGTTATGCTGTACAGCACGGGCTTTGCCGCGGGTCGGCCATGGGTCATGCAGCTGCTTAAGCTGCTCCCGGTACCAGCACCCCGGCCCAGCTTTCCCAGGCGGGGATACCAGTGGTGTAGGGCAATTGAGCAGCCACATCAGGGTGCTGCACAGCTCAGCCTGGTGAGCTCGACGAAACAGTACCTTTGGCAATTGCATGTGACCTTGGACTAGGTTTCAAAAGTTTTTCGTTCAGATTTGATGCAGGTGAATAAGAGGAAGCGCAGGCTAGACGACATATGTGTGGAGATGTACCCTGAGTACAGCAAGAACGTGGTGCAATCTTGGATACTGCAAGGTGTGACCTAAGGAGCTGGGGAGTAGGGTAGCTAGGTGAAGGGTTACTATTTTTTATTCTCATTTCCAGGTTGGACACAGAGCTTTGCAGCATGACTACTCCCTGCATTGTCTTAAGGTACTTGCAAGCAGGACTCCCAGCATCAGCCAAACAGTGGCGATGCTGTAACTTGATGATCGGTTATGGCAGGAGCCCCAACAGCGCCGCATTCCTTGTTGTACTGGGAGTCATATACATGCCTGCTGGCCCAAAGTGATATAGAGGCGGCCGCCACTGTTTAAGGCAAAGGTGTCTCGTGTGCCTGACAGTCCTCGGGCGGGCCACCCAGGCGCCCTTAAACTCTTCGCGCTTACTGTGAGACAAGAGCTCAGGTTGCAGCAGTACTGCTGCTGCAGGCAAGGTGCTTGTCAACGACCAGCCGGTGCTCAAGTGTGGCACCCAGGTGGCATCCACAGCCAGTGTGCAGATACTGGCTGAGAACCCGAAGTACGTGTGCCGGGCGGGGCTCAAACTGGAGAAGGCCCTGGACCACTTTGGTATTAGCTGTGAGGGCAAGACTGCCCTGGACTCAGGGCTGTCTACTGGCGGCTTTGCAGACTGTCTACTGCAGCGAGGGGCCACGCATGTGTGGGGCGTGGATGTGGGCTACGGCCAGGTAAGCCGAGCTTGCTGCTCTGAAGGCAGTGTGAGTGACAGAGCAGGGCATACGGCCTGCGACAGCACATTGTGAAGGGGCGGGGGCCTGCTGAGCTGCACTGAACCACACACGCTGTGGGCAAGAAACGCAGAAGGCAGACTTTCTGATGTGCATGGTATAGTCACTCCCCTCTGTGTCAGCAGGCCCTTTACTCTGCCTACCTTGCTTTTGCCCTGTCACATTAGTCATTGTCAAGAAGCGCGGGGTAAGACATGTTGTGGGAGCTTGCTGCAGCTCCTGCTGGGCAGCTGCTCGCCACCCACCCCCTTGAAGCGGGTGGCAGGGAAGGCAGCCTTACAGGAACAGTACCTGGTTCCCCCAACACCCTTCCAAGCAGGCCTATTGCCCCCTTGAAGGTGGCGGAGAAAGTCCGGCAAGACCCACGGGTGACGGTGCTGGAGCGGACCAACCTGCGCAACCTGCGGCTGCCTGACATTGGTGGCAGCCATGTGGACCTAGTCACGCTGGACCTGTCCTTCATCTCAGGTGGGTCTTAGTTGTGCTACATTTGTGTGCAGTTGTGCTACAGACCCCATTTTGTGAATGCCATTCTGTGAGATATGGGGGTCACAGCTGTCCTTGTCATCTCCTGATTCTGCAGTGCGGTGGTATCGAGCCCATGGCTTGGTGGCTCCCTTGCTGGCTTGTGTAGGGTGGTGTAGGAGTATATATAGAGGGGATATGAAGTAAGATTTGTGGGAACGACTAGCCTGGTTCATGAAGGGTGTGGAAGGGTTGCTGTGGGGGTCAGCAGGGCTCCTCTTCCGGCGAAACCTGCAGGGATACCACAAGGAATGATAGCTGTTCATTCTTCCCTCCCCCTTCCCCATGCGTGTTGTATCCCATTATTACGCCTGGCCATTGAAGTGCTTCCGGGCTGTCTCTTCCCTCCTTGCAGTTTTGAAAGTAATGGAGGTGGTGTGTGACATACTGAAGCCTCACGGCGAGCTGGTGGTGTTGATCAAGCCACAGTTCGAGGCAGGGAAGCAGCAGGTGGGGGTTCCTGCGAGATCTGTGCAAGGAGGAGCCTGGCGGGCAGATGCACCAAGCGATTCTTTTTGCAGCGACCTTGCATTCATGCTACAGTAACCTGTTGCACGGTAAATGAGCGAACCATGTAGTGCTACTCTAGGAGGTACTCTACTGCTGTGTTTGGCGTCATGCGCCTGATGTGTCGAGATGTGTGCAGCCTCTGCAGCATGGATGAACCCTTGTGTGCCCTTGCTGTGTCCAGGTCAGCGCTGGCGGCGTGGTGCGAGACCCCCTGGTCCATCAGCAAGTCATACACAAGGTGGTGGATGCCTGCCAGCAGCTGGGCTTCAGCTGTCAAGGGTGGACGGAATCACCCATCAAAGGCGCGTCGGCTGGCAATACCGAGTTCCTGGCCTATTTCCAGCGGACTGGGACGGCTGGATCAGCAGCGGTGGATGCGGAGGCAATTGATGAGGGGACAGATACCAGCAGGGGGAGCGAGGATAACAGTTCAAATTGGTCAGCAACAGGCTAGTCTAGGCTGGTAGTCAGTTTGTTGTTCCAGGCGATGAAACTGCCAATGATATAAGCATATTACTGGGACTCTGTTTGTTGCTGTGGAGACCATATCACTATCAGCAACTCCCAGGCACTGCGGCAGCCCCAGTTGTGCCCTAGGAAAGGGTGCATCTGCCTTGAATACCTCACGTTCAAGTGTCCTGCCTGATTGAGTCAAGTAAGGGAGGAAGACCTTGCCAAGCCTAGAAGGGAAGCACTTGTGCTTCAAAGCGGCCCAGCAAGAGTGAAACACCTCCTTCGAAAAGCGATCATATAACAAGATTGGCAAGCGAAAGCATTAGCACAGCAATGAGAGCTTGATAGGCAGGGTCAAGTATGTTGCAAGGGTCAGCAGGATGCACCGCACACAGATACCATGCAGAGCAGATGCTGCCTGTTCCAAGGACTGCTACAGGTAGGAGCATGTCCTTCTGGCTATCAGGCCTATCCAAGCACCACTGAATGACGGCCTGGTAGGCTAAGCTGTGCAGCACTTCAGGCGCACCAGCGGGGGCCCCTCTGCTGTTTTCTTGGTGGCCAGCCGACAGCTCAATCGAGCATGGCCCCCCAGACCGAGGCCAGCGTCCCAGGCTAGAAGGGCGTGTCTGTGTAGGTGGCCCCACTTGCGCGTGGGGGCCGCCTGCAGCTCAAGCGAGCCTGGCCGCACTCCAGGCTAGAAGGGCGTGTCGGTATAGGTGGCCGCGTCCTTGCGCGAGGCCAGCAGGGCCAGCATGACCCCGCAGGACAGGCACGACAGGCACGCGCTGAACCAGAACTTGCGGGTCCAGGAGGACGCGAAGGCGTCGGGGTTCACCAACACGCCTGCAGCCAGCGCAGGGTGGGGGGTAGGGCACACTGTTCAGGCAGATGGCTGAACAGTGCCATGCCTGACCTTGGGGTGGGGGTGCTGAAACAGCAGTTGTCAGGCCTTGGACACAGCAAAAGCGTTGAGGCTGATCAACACCACTGGGTTGGTTGCAACAGCGACCCTAGGTAACCATTCATCTATTTGCCATACCCAAGGGAGGGCATGGCTGTCACACGCACAATTGAGCAAGCAGCACTACCAACTTCTGACCCTGCGGTGGCGCGCGTAGCTTGGTGGACAACTTGTACCATACTAGGATGAAGTGTTAGGCTCGTTGCCCAGTAGAACATATCATTTCTTGCAAATTACAAAGACACACGCAACCAGGGTCCACGCCTGCATTTCTAGCCCTGAATCCCTTACCTGATTTGGCGTACATCAGGCGGCGGCCAGGAGGCGATGTCTCGCCTCCACCGTATGTGTCATCAGCAAACGTTACCCCCTGGATGTCATGCTGCGCAAAGGCACTGCCCTCACTGCCAGCATCATCAAACCCTGCTGCTGCCGCTGCCTCCGCCTCCCGCCGCAGTTGTTCTGCGCAGGGAATGGATGAAGGTTTCCCGGCATGAAACCATGCTTGGGCGCGACCTGCTCACAAAAGAAGGCTGCTTGCTGAATCAACACCTACAACACCAACCCTTTCTGCCTCCATTGCTTCTGCCCTCCTGCCGCAAATGCTCTGCAGGGAAAGGACAAGAGGGTGCTTGTTCAGCAATGTGGGGATCAGCTTAGCTGCTCCCGCTGCTTGCCTCTGCCTCACCTGTGGTGGGGTGTGCCGCCGGCGATCGTGGCCGCCTGGAGTGGTAGGGGTCTACCAGCTTGGCGGTGGGCTGGAGGATGGGGGTGGGAGGGGCCATCATGAGGAGGTTGAAGGGGATTCCAAGGGATGTGGCAATGCCGGCATACAGCCAGAGATCCCCCCTATGCTCTGCAGGCACCATAGCCATTAAAGTATGATCAGGCACGGTGCGACCTCTCGAGGAAGACAGAAAGGGAAACCGGACATAGGTGGACATTCCCGCATAGAGCTACAGATCCCCTGGGCGCTCTGCAGGCAACCACAGCAGGTAGAATACATGGCCCTTTTGGTGCTACTAATGTGCGCAAGCTGAGAATAGATGTTGAGCGATGTGGCAATGCCGGCAAGGAGCCCATCATGCCGTTGGGTCTCGGGGAACAGTTCTTGGCGAGGGTTGATAAGGCCGCAGATAGAAACACCAAACGGGATGCCTGGACAGGATCACAGTACTAAAGACACTCAAAATTCCCTGCCGAACAGCCAAATGTCACCTTGCCACCCCGAACCGAGTTTATTAGTTAATACAATGGGGAGCACACACATTATAAGCCACCCACGCTGGGCGCATCAGGCCAGTATCCTTTCTGTAAGGGTGTTGAGTACGGGTGTGCAGCAGGGGACATGCACTGCTCCTACCCACATTCAATGGACGCTTCTTGCGTGCATGCCACACCATATGGCATGCAAGGATGTCTCCAAAGCGACAATCCCATTCCAGCGGGCCCAGGTGGGTATGTAACACCCGGATCCTTCCCCTCCCCTGACTCGGCGGCCTGCCGCAGACATACCATCATAGTATGTGGCCACCGCCGCCGCCGTCCCCACTGTGGTGAGCATGAGGTTGATGAGGCGCGACCGGTTGGCAAACCGCTGGAAGTCAGCTGCAGCACAGCACGGCCCAGCGGGCAGTTTGGGCAGCTAGCCCTCACACACTGGTTTCAAGCACTTTGAGAGGGCTTACAGCCCACAACAGGTGGCAGCCGCTGTAGGCCCTCTCAGGGAACCAATGTCAGAGTACAGTTCCTCAAGAAGTGTACACAAACCCCAGTCGAGAGCGCACACATACAGTCTCCTGGGGAGGGTCCTCCGCCTATTGCTGCCTGTAGCCCCGCCCCAGCATTAAGGGCCACTGCTGCCGTTGCTACCAGCTCCCACATAGCTGGTCTCTCCACTAGGCAAGGTTGGATGCAGTGCAAGTGTCAGGCCTCAAGGTGGCACGACAGCGAGGACGTCCTCGAAATCGGCAGGGATAGGGCACCTAACTGAAATTTTATTTACTGTGCGACTATTTTTGTTAACAAAGTGTCTATAAAGGCTCGAGTGCAACACTTGGGTGGCAGATGGAACAAATGATCTCCGGAGGAGCATCAGGTATGTAAACTGGATTGCAGATCACTATGCTGACAATCAGCTCAAGACCTCTCCTGTCACTGCGCTCCTCTGCTGCGTAAGCTTCGCCCCCTCCAAGGAAGCTGCCTACAAGGCACCGTACGGCCCTTTCCTCCAGCCTAGCCACGGACAACCCATTTCGGCATGGCTTGCTCATGACCGACAGCAGCACGCGAGTACTCATGAGTTTTTCAATAATTCAGTGCTTATCACTTGGTTCTGATCCTGACACGTTGCGATGAATGGCGCAAGCGCGCTGGTCAGGCGCAGGCATCATGTTTCCAGTCTCTTGGCCTGCCCAGTACGTTGATTCCCTCCTTACTCCATTCCACAACAAAGACAGGTGCTAAATCTCCCTTTCACGTCTTAAGATGTTTTCCAGTGACAATTGAATTCCCTGACAAGGGGGCCCCGCCGCCG
>BBXU01002919.1:0-16093 GCA_001598975.1 Parachlorella kessleri
TTGGAGCTGCCTAGCCGCTGCCAAGCCGCTCCTAGCATCTAGTGGAGTGACGAGCAACAAGAAAGTACGTGCTGTGCACAACGTGTTAGGACAAACCCAGTTGGAGTTAAGACAATCCATTTCAGCAGCGCCCCGCCAAACAGTGTTTCACCGGCAGCCACAATGCCGACCCTAGTGCCACAAACAAACTAAGCTGGCCAATGCTCACCATTTGCCAGGCCCAGCAAAGTGTCGTCCACCCGCTTCTTTTCTTCAGTTGACGCTTTACTCAAATCCTTGGGCGCTTGCGAGCCATAGTACTCCAGCAGCGTCGTGAGCTGTACCACAGCAGTGAGAGCAACCTGGTCAGAGACTAACTAGGTAGTACCAGCAGGGTGGCTGCCAGCTGTTTAGTGTACTAGTCGTACTTAGTTTAATGGAATGCCCATGAGTTTGTTTCAACTTTCTGCCATGGCGGGGCGTCAGTCAAGCACAACTAGGGCAGCAGGACAACCCCACTTGCATCTAACAGCGTCCTCACCAGCCTGTGCTTCTGCTGCGATAGGTTCATGTTGATGTTGGCAGTCACCAGCTCGTATGGTGACTTGCCGCCCTGGGTAACCGTTTTGCCAGTCCTGGTTTGAACCTCAAACTTGGGGAGCTTGGTGGTGAACCACTGCAGCAGTTTGGACAACAGAACGAGAGATGTTCAAAGACACATCAAGGTATACCCTGGAACCCGGCATGCAAACTCTGCACTACTATAAAGTTTGGTGATACCCGAGTAGTGGCACACTCAGCCCTGGGTGAGGTCTTGAACCCATACATGCACCTCTACCGACCGCCCTCTGTTACATGGCAACCACATCGATACCTTCATGAGATGCTGGGTCAGTCGGGGCTCTCGAAGGATGGCATCTAGCATGCGCTTCTCACGTGCCGAGTGCCTGAAGTACTCAAAGGCAGTGCCCGACGATGGAGTCCAGATGCCGACGGTGGGGTGGCGCAGGTCGCCACTTGTGATGCTCACTAGCTGCTTCACAACCTGCAACCCGTGTTGTCTGGAGTGCTCAGCATGTCAACATGAGTGTGTGCTTCCGCTCCTCTTGTGCGCCGTCCCTTCTTCGTCCTATGCAAGAGGCGGCATAGGGCTGCACACCAACCCATTGACTCGGGCTTACTATGTTGCCGGGTACAAAGAGTGCTTGCAAGGGCTCACCTCATAGTCGCCCAGTGAGCTCAGAAGGGCTTCAACAGTGGCGCCGAAGACATTGGTGGATGGAGGCTGGGCATTGAAGCCCTGGAACTGCTGGGGAAAGGTAGGCTGCATGTTGGAGCCTCCCAAGGGCAGCATCTGGAACTCCTGCTTGGGCTGTACGGGCATCTGGTTGGGGTGTAAGACATCATCTGCAAGTGGTGCAACACCCGAAAGCAGCTTTGTAAATCCTGGTGACGCTGACCTTCTGCAGTCTTTTCTCTCACGCAGCAAGTTGACTGGGCTTTAGTTGTTTGGGGTGGCGCATGCTGCCCATCCACCGCCACACAGACTGATGACATGCAAGAGATCTCCTCACCCAGCTTCAGCAAATCCTCCAGCGCCGTGGCCTGCGTACTGCCAGCCAGTGCTGTGTCACAGTGCATGGCATTGCCAGTCAATTGCTGGGAGAGGGTGGGCTGCAGCATCTTGAACTCGTTCTTGGGCTGGGCGGGCAGCAGGTTGGTGTGTAGCGCATCATCTGCAAGGGGTGCAAGTGCTGCTGGAGATATTGATGTGCCAGTCAGTGCACACAGTTTGTTTTGTGCTATACTCCCCATATGTAGTTCATGGCTAGACTGCAACACTTCATCATGTTCCAAGCAACCCATACCCAGCATCACATACCGATGACTCGCAAGCAAGCTGCTCACCCAGCTCTAGTGAGTCCTCCAGCGCTGTGGCCTGCCTGCTGCCAGCCGGTGCACTGCCACTCTGCTTGAGCATCTCCCCCAGCGACATTGGGTCCTGGCTGCCACCCGGGAGAGTGCCACGCTGATCGAGCACCTCCCCCTGCGACATGGGGTGTTGGCTGCCAGCCGGTGCACTGCCAAGCTGCTTGCGCAGCCAATCCAGCGACATGGGGTGTTGGCTGCCAGCCGGTGCAATGCCAAGCTGCTTGCCCAGCTCATCCAGCGATGTGGGGTGCCAGCTGCGAGTCAGCTGCTGGGATGGAGTAGGCTGCCAGCAGTGCTTGTTGGTGAACTGTCCTGTGCTTGGTGTGCTGTCAGGAAACTGCGTGGGCGTGCGAAATGCCGAGAGGTCCAGCTGCGACGTGTCCATCTGCAGTGTATTCCGTACTGCGCTTGGCACGAGGTCAGGTGGCAGCCCGTTGACAGGGGCCAGCTGTTGTGGGGTGGGACCTGCCACACTTGCGGGCATGTGCTGCGGCTGCTGTTGCTGACCAAGCCCCCCAAGCTGAGCCTCCAGCACTCTGGCCGCAGCCTGCCCTGAGGCTGGTGGAGCTCCTGCGGTTTGTAAGGTCTGCGTGGTGCCAGCCAACGGTACAGGCGGCTCAGCTACTGGCTGCAGGTTGCCAACTGCTTCCGCCCCCTGCTGCTCTGCCAGAGCCACTGCTGCTGCTAATTCTTTCTTCAGCCTGGCAATCCGCTCTAAGGAGGACTCTGTCTGAGAGGCGCCACTTGGCTGCAGGTACGGAGGGTTGGTATGTGGGTTAGGGCCGCTGATCGCTGGGAGAGGGGCGGCATTGCTGCTGGGTGGCAGATCGCTGACGGACCTGCCAAGTCCGGTGTCGGCCGCGAGAGTCTGGCTTCTGTCTGCACTCAGGAGCCCCTGCCCACCCACTGGGCGAGCTGTTCCCCCAGTGCTAGGCCTCGGGAGCAGCCTTGCAACGTGGCTGTGGCCTAGTTGGGGGGGCTCCACTGTCTCCTTTGCACCGCAGCCCGACACCTCCCCTGCTACGTTCTCGGCAGTCTCACAATCCCGTGGCTGCTTGCTGCTGCGTGTCTCACTGTTGCTGCTTGTTGGTTCTGCAGCAGGCCCAGAATACGTGATCAGGCAGAGACTTCGGTATTAGAATGACGGTCAAAGTACCTAGGGCGACGGAAAGACACTTTCAAGGATATGCACCTGTAGTTTGTCGACGCTTGTTATTGTCTGCGAGTAGCGCAGCCTCCGGCCCCTCTTGTTGCTTGGAGGGCGCCTTCCTCCGCAGTCCTGGCACCATGGGTGCCGGCTTGACCACTGCCCCCCGAGAGCAGCATTGCTCTCCTACGTGTGGACATTGCAGCCAGGATCAGCAACCGCAATCGAAACCTTCACTCAGTTCTATCCAAGAACTGCGTAGAAAGCCTTTCTTTGACCAGTCATCCTGCTAGGCGTGGCGTGCCTGCATGACTGTCAGTGCTTGTCCTGTGGGGTTTGCTTCTGGATTGCTTGGTGCAAAACTTCGGAGATCAGCGTTGGAGGTCAGCGTTGGGCCAGCAGCCTGCCTACAAGGAGTGCTGCCACATGATGTGATATCCCATCGAACACAGCCTGGCACTAGAGGAAATAGGAAAAGGAAACAGCGAGGCAACAGTGGTAGTCCTGCAAGAGTGTTTGGTATGCCTCAGCCCAACTCTACACCAGCAACATCTGCTGGTCCCCTGAACCACTTGAAAGGGCTTGTGTGAGACCAGCCTTGTCGGGCAAGGTCTGGGACGACGTACTCCTTGCACAGAATGGACTCAAAGTCGACAACAAGCTGCGACTGCCCCCCGCGCCCAGGAGCAAAACGCTCGCATGCACTATTGGCTGTCAATAAGTCAGCCTCGCTAGTTGCCTGCAAAGACTCCACCAAAGCCAGGCTGCGATGCTGGCCAGCAGCGTCAGTGCAGCGGAACAGCAGTGTCAGCCGGGCAACAGCACCGCCCGGCCTGTTATCTGCTTTTATGCGAACACAGTCAAACCATGGGCTGCCGGAAAATCTGGCTGCAGCCTTCACTGGCTGCAGCACAAGCTGCTGCTCCCATGCCACCTGCAGGCATGCCACTATGAGTAGGTTAATACATTTTGTTACCAATAATGCATGCTTGAGCTGCGAGTTGGCATGTCCCCAGGGCAGCCCTAGGCGGCCTGGCTAGTAGCGGCTAAGGTTGAGTGGCTGTATAGTCCTCAATTGCGCACAGGCAGCTCCTGCCGCTGGCCTTACACAGCACTGCTTGCTGACGCAGACAGGGCAAAATTCCCCACCTCAGCTGCCACCACCCCAGAGTTGACAACCTCAATCGCATCTCGTGGGGGGTCTGCCTGAATCCGCTGGCGACGCGGCAAAGGGAGTTCTGCCAGCGGCCTCCCCCCCCCGGCTGCCCCGAGTGCAGCATCAAGCTGTTGAGCAGCACCGGCAGCTATGTTGCTAGCCCTCTGCACCTCTGCATCCAACAGTTTTTGCAGGGCGCCACCGAGGTCTGCCACGCCGGGGATGGTGCTGAGCAGAAGGGAGGCAGCAGCCGTGCACTCTCCGCCAGATGCTCCCGCTGATAAGTCCTGTTTACAAGCAAGCAAGGCACAACTGGGTGATTGATAACAGGACTACTGATCCGATCGTCTCAGCTGGACAATCTGATACTTACTTGCTTCAGTAAGAAGTTGATATCAAACACTGCCGGACACGGCCACCCACCTTCAGGCTATAAGCCTTGCCAGTCCTAGCCAGCTGGTTCTTGCTGCTGCTGTATGCCTTCATATACGCCGTCTGCCGCCTCGTGGCCTCGCTGCTGCCGAAATCACTGGCGCCGAGGAACGCAACAAGCCGCTGCCGGCGCACCAGCTCCGCCAGGAACGTGGTGCGGCGGCGGCTAGTTGCCCTGCAGAGCATCACCGGCCAAGCCAGTAATCGCCTGGGACTTTCTGCAATACTGACATGGCTCACCCGTATGGCACAACAAGGGCTTACCTGTAGTGCCGCTTGGACTCGACGTGCCCATTCTCATAAAACTGACTGCTGACATGCTTGGGGTGCCCCATGCGCCGCACTTGGTCTGTAAGATGGGCCTGACCATGGTACTTGTTTGTACTGCCATGCCTAGGCAAGTGCTCGGCCAATAGCTCCATAAACAACACATGAAAAGCCTCCAACGCCGCATCCAGCCCCTGCAAAGAGCAAAGGGTATGTATGGCAGTGCACGTGTCACTTATGCCGCCCCTCGCCTTACAAGTGCAAACCAGCAGCGCAGGACCCCTGACCCAGTATCCCTCTAGCTACCTTGCTAGCTTGGGCCTAAATGGCCTGGATCCTTCCATACCTGCAACGCCTGTTCCGTGAAGTCTACGGAGCAGTTCTTGCGGTACTTGAGCTGGTAGTACTCAGTGTATCTGCATAGCAGTAGCAGGAACCCTGGGTTTCCAATGCACCATCAAGTCACAAGGGACCCCTTCACCATGGACAGACAAGTGAGCATGCGACGGACCATAACCAAAAAGGCAGCGACCAGACAACCAATGTATTGCTACACAGTAGAGTATGATAGAGGGGCAGCCCCACCTGCAGGCAAGCTGCACCACCTTGTTCTTCAAGGGCCGCGGCAGGTCACTGACAGCCGCTGCCCCGTTCACCAAGTGTGGGAACACCTGCACATATCACACCGTGTAGGGTGAAAAGTGAGACTACAGATATCGTGTGTGACATAAAGGGGCCTCCTGGCAACAGGCTGTCAAGCCAGGCCTCATGCACGGTGTGCAACTTGTTCAACCTGTCCTGTGCCCAGCCAATACCTGAATCACGTTGCGGTGCTCCTTGGCCTGCACTCGGCTCTGATCCGGGAAGTACTCGCCCCCACAGTGGGGCAGCTGAAAGTCAAAATCGCGGGGCATACTCTGCAGACCATCGTTCAGCACACGCACCTACAGCAGCACTGGAACACTGTGATTGTAACTATGGCGAAATGGACAACATGAAAGGAATGGAACCGTCATGGGCAGGCACAACTCACCGCCTCCTTGTGGTTGCTGCAATTGTCTTTGAAGAACTCTGGCAGGGTCTGAACTAGGTATAACCACACTCCCAGGTCGTCGTCGTGCATGGGGTCATTATAAAAAACTGTACCAAAAACATGTACAAGTTAGCTCCCTTGGGCTCTTGTCATAATGGCAGCTGATTCCGTGGTGGTGCTGGCAGGGCAAACTGTCAAGACGTGAGCTCAGCTGTCGCGCACAATGGATGCAGCTTCTACAGCAAAGTGAGTTGTCGACTCACTGTGGTACGGATTGCCAGCCTCCGTGTCACCATCCTGCCAACCCCAGTAAGGCATTGGCACAGGGTGTGTGCCCCAGGCTGCCGCCAGTTTATGGCCCTCTGCCACCTTGCCAGGTGTGTTCAGCAGCCGTATAATTTCATCATACACCTGCCGCTGCTGCTGCTGCGTCCGCGGCTCATGTCCCACGAATATCTCGCCGCGCTGACTGCCTGGGCACTGGCAGGCTACGCAGGGCAGCTTCCCTCCAGAATAAATGCAAGCATGGTCGTGCACCTGCACATGATGTTGTAGCCAGCACGTCACAAACCCCTGTAGCAAGCCTAACCATCGGCAGTTTGAGGCCAGCGCACAGCCTGGCGGAACCAAGGTATGTCCGTGCAGGCAAGTGCCAGGCTGGGCCTGTTACCTCAGGGTCGTCACCGACAAAGGAAAGCAGCCGCGGATACCACATGCGCTCAGAACCGTCAGGACCCTTAAGCTCTACACCATTGAAGCTGGCAAGGCGCAGGGGCTCCAACAGGTGCCGCATGCACTTGCTATTCACATGCAGCTTAACCTGCAGAAGGAAGAGCAGCACTCCCGTCGTTTTCTAGACCCCACATAGATCACGAGAAGAGAAGCTCTAGCGTGCGGCGGTGCAGTAAAGGGGCTAGTCAAGCAGCATACCTGACGCCACACTTCTTTGGACACCTCCCGAGGCCGCGTCAAGATGGGCAAGTACCCCACGCAGTCCAAGTTCTTAATACGCTTCCCAAATAGCACATTGAGGAGTGTGCATCTGCAGCACTAGGCAAATCTGGCTTTTCCATGCCGCCCTACTAGCAGCCTGCTCTGAGGGCCGCCCAAGTGGCTCAAACCATGAGTTACTGAGTACCACGCTACTGGATACAGTGATCAGAGCACTGCATATGGCAAGGCATGTGAATCAAGAGCTCGATTTTGGTGGAGGTGGGCACAAGAGGTGCACTGCAAAGCAGTTACTTGCCTGATGGGATGGGCCTGCTGCCCCTTAATGGCCACCAAAGTCTTGTCTGCATATACCTGCAGCGCTGCTATTGCTGCCCGCCCCACCTGCGCGGCTGACTGGCCGCTCTCGACAAGCCGCTGCCTAAGCAGCTCCTGCAAAACGATCCACACGTCAGCAGTGTAGGGCTCGTTGATGACCCGCTGTCCATCCTGCTCCTGCTGCTTGGCCTCATAGGCAAAGTGGCCTTGCAGGCTAGTGTCAGCCAACAGCTCCGCCAGCCAGACCAGCATGTCCCGGTAGAAAAAAGTCCCGCTGATAGGCTGGCTGAGGTTCCTAACTTCGTCAGGCGTGACAGTAAAGGCCAGTTCTGACCAGCCGTCCTCGCGGTCGGCTAGCAGCTGGTCAAGATACGCCCGCATGGCTGCCATTGTAGGAGTTGTCACCTGCAGGGCCAGCTTTCGATATGGCCACTTAAAGCCGCTCTATGCCTTGCATAATGCCTGTGGCAGCCAGCTGTTGTCACACTGGCACGGTGCCGGGCAGGGTGGCACTGGCACACCGAGGTGGCACAGGTGCAAGGCAGAACTCACGTCAGCAATGCTAAACTTGGGGTTCTGAAGCAAAGCCAGGAGCTCGGCACCGTCATTCAGGGACAGCCTCAGAACCCCAAAGATTAGCTTAACCAGCTCGAAGGTAGAGTCGAACTCCTCCTGCTCGTCTAAGCCTTCCTGATCGGCGTCAAATGGGGCAGGCTCCTCAACAACTTGTTCTGCCTGTGCTGCTGGGGGCGGGGGGTCGATCAGAGCTGCAGGGGCCAGGAGCTTGCATCTGCCGTACGGGTTGAGTCGTTTGTGACGTCCCAGCAGCATATGACCGTTGGACTGAGGAAACGTGGCGCCGCACTCATCACAACAGGGAACATCGGGCATTCTGACGGGCACGACACTGGTGGCAGCAACAGGTTATCAAAACATTCCTTCAAGAAATGTATAAACACGCAGTAATGCTGGCTAGGAGCCCATAAAGCTCCGGTCGACTGGCGGCAATGGATCGCATTCGATGCCCGTTGGAAACCACGCGTCCAATGGAACTGTGCTTGACCCCAGTGGAAGTGCCGTTGGAACTCCGTTTGACCGGCGCAGCACTTGACTCCATTGCGTCACGTTGGAACGCTCAACCGTGGGTCCAACGTGCCACTAATGTCCGACGCTGTTCTTTTCGTGGCATGTAACTCAACAACAACAGCAGCCAAACCCGGTACCTTGCACACACCAGTCTGCGGCTTGGACCTGCATTCTGATGCCGCCCAAAGTCATCCCAGTGTTTCATCGGAGTTCAGTGTCCACCAACTTCCGCCTTGGCAAATCCCTACTATTAGTAATGTTGGGATACAGTCCCTCAGCACTTCGACGCAATCTTACATCTCAGAGAGATGCACAAGGCACATCTACAGTCAAGGACCCAGTGGTGACCAGTTTTGTGATGGTCACAAGACAGTCAGGGGAATAGTGTTGTACATAACCTCAGTTATCTAAGTGGACAATGCTTTCAAGCAGTTCTGTCTGCAGCACCAATCCGTACCGAGAAGCGCTTGTGACCCGCAGCAGCAACAAGGCAGGCGTGACAAAGCGGAATGCTTAATACGCATATCAATATAGACATACCAAAACAAAGACATTCCTCCGAGGGGCTGGCAGACGACCAGGCTCGGTGTGGCAAGCAGGTCAGGCATTGCGATGACAGCAGGGGCAACGCATGACATTCCTCAAGCAAACTGTGCAATCCACTCTGGTATGCGAATCAGTCTGGCTTTCCCAAAAGAGTTTGGCACAAGTACCATTATTTGGGCCACACCTCCAAGCAAGCCTGCAGCCACAGGGACCACCCACGATACAAGTGCTCCCGTCAAAGCGGCAATGAGAGCCGTTAGAGCTGCATGGTGGGCATCGATGGTAGCTACCAGGGGTGCCAGAATGACTGAGTTCACCCATTCCATCTGCGCAGGTTCCAGCATGCCATACAGCAATCGCCAGGGCGTGTGGAGGAGCTGGTAGATGCCTGGTAGGTAATGATGTAAGGCTGCTGGTGTCAGTGGGTCCAGCACCCAGCTTGCATGAACAGATGCCAGCACTCCGTCGACGATAATCAAGCCACCCTGCATGCACAGGCAGGCTTCCCCTCGTTTGACATTTTGTAACGCACGACAGGTGGGAGAGGCTATAACACGCGGCTGGCGTGGGCAGGCGCCAGCACTTGGCCCCTGCTGCAGAGCCTGCAACCCCAAGCAGCGCTCCTGTAAGGCACCCAATGACGGGCTGCGCTGCACTGCAGTCTCCCGGTGACAAATGCACACAATCTGTTAAGAACTTGAGCAGTTCACCCACCAATGCAGGGTTGCCCACCTTGGTGAATGGGTTGTACAAGCCGGCTGCCACCTGATGTCCCACAGAAACCACCTCGCCAATGTCACCCCACTTCCACCGCCTCCGCATGCTTGTATCGCAAGCCAGGGTGATAGGCGTCAAGCGTAGGCACAAAGTGCCGCAGAGAGACGCGGAGGGTGCGGGAGGTGTTGGTGGCGGCTACGTGGACTTGCAAGACCATGACGGTGAGGTCCTGGTGAGGGATCTGATGCCCAAAGTACATGACCTACAGCAGGCATGGGTGAGTGGGTGATTGCGTGGGCAGCATTGAGAGGCTTGTTACGGCAGAATGCCCAGCTTTGACCCAGTCACACTGCATTCACCTGGGCACAGCACAAGCGCCTGACGCAACGCAGAGTCACACATACCATTGTAGGGACCCTGAAGGGTACCACAACACACCTGCATGGGATTCTGTGCTGTCGCGCTGCCTATGACTAGGCCATACTTGCCCGATCGCGCAGCAGTGGGTCAGACAAGCACATGCTATTCCTGCTAGCCTATGTGCTGTGGCGTGCGCCTTACCTCCTCGTAAACCAGGCGCCCTTTCCTGTCGAGCGTCAGGACCCGCTGCCCGATCTGTAGATGGTCCATCCGGGTGGGGCCGCTGCCCTCCACTTGGACCAGGGCGTCAGCTGGGAAGCACTGTGCACCGACAGGGGCGAGATCATGCTGCATGACTAGTGCTGACCCACTGTCCAGCAGAGCATGTTGCTTCCCATCGAAGGCCAGGCAATCCGGGAAATGCCCTTGGACAGCTTTGGATCACAGTCCCAGCACTGTGGACACACTAATGTCACCCCACATCTGGTTCGGTAGGTCCACTAAGGCCCCACGGAGCAGCCTTCGGCTGGCAGGAATTGTCCTTGACCGCTTTGTTAGACTGGGCATGCTGCGCTTGCAGCAGTTATGCGGAGGTGTAGCTCCCTAGGTCGGGCGCAGCGAGAGTACCTACCTCTGAGTAGAGTTCGCCAGAGTGGGTACAGTAGCCATAGCCCTGTGAGCCTTCGGTGGCATTGCAGGTATCCAGCGCCAAGCCGCCCTGCTGAATGGCAGGCGAGCACAGGCAGCCGCTGCCGCAGGGGCCATTGGCGGGGTCCCCGTTGTCAGTGAAGTTGGCACAGATGGGCTGCATAGGGAGCAAGGAGCACAAAATAATAAGAAACAAAAACCTTCTTTGGGCTTGCCTGTTTAATACATGTAGTGTGACCAGATGTGGCACCTTCACTTGGATGCCACCTACCTATGTCCACAGTTGCGCAGGCATGCCAATAGCATAGTCTGGTGGCTGACAGTTACTGCAGGTGATGCGAGCTAGGAGGAAGGGGTGCCGGCCGCCAGGCGCAATGCAGGCACTTGCGGTGAACGCTCCCCGGGGGCCTTCTTACCTTGCAAGTTCCATCCCCCCCTCCATCCCCGGCCGGCCCAAAGTTGTCGCACACGGTCTATCAAGGTGTGCCCCCACAGCTGCAGGGCTCAGCCTCATCAAAGCAGCTGCCGCCTCCTCCTCCAGAGCAGAGGGCCTCGCAGGTGCCAAAAGCAGAGCATGACGTGCCGCCTGGGCAGGCGCAGTTCTGACTGCAGCTCAGGTTGCCCGCTGCTGCTGGCCCTACTGGGCAAGGCATGACCTGCGCATGGAGAGACATGGGTAGCGAACCGGCAAGCACCAAATGCCATGTGGTTCGGAAGCTGCTGCAAGGGCACAGCGTGCGTAACAAACGCCGACGTGCTGCCGCATGAGGGCACCACGAAGGACACTGCACAAAATTTTCCAAGCAAAGTAAAAAGCAAGGGGTGGGTCACAAGCGCAGCTTAGCGTGGTTCTGCAAATCCATCAGGGTCCTAGGGATCAGCAGGCAGGAGTGGTATATCAAGGAAGTAGCACAGCTGCAACTGTGAAAGTGAGCACGGCGTACCTCTGCTGGAGGGTCGACTTGGGTGGCAGGGTCCCAGGGCCCAGCACATGCGCCCAGAGCCAAGCCAGAGCCGGCAGGCGGGCTGACCACACACGCACTCTGGACCCCATACTGGTATTCAATGGCAGCAGCGCCCCAAGGGCTAGCAGCTCCCAGTGCCTGATTCAGGTCTGCAAGGTACTTAGAGTAGACACCCAGGGCTTTGGCTGCCCCCAGGATGGCTGCCACCGCCCTGGGGGTCATTGCACGCTGAATGGCTATGTACAGACGGATGCGTTTTCTTGGGTCGCCAAGCGCGCCGCCGCCGCCGCCGCTGCTGCTGCTGCTGCCGCACTGGGCCGGGACAGGGGCACCGGAGCACTGCAGGGTGATCTGCAAAGGAGGGCTGTAGCCCAGCGGCGTCACCCAGCGGGCGACACCGTCGGCGACGGTGCGCACGTAGGTGTTGACCAGGGTGATGTTGGCGTACAGGTCATCACAGGTGAGGTCATTGTCCACCAGGTAGTCACAGGCGAAGGTGTAGTTGCCGGAGCCGGGTATCTTGCTGAAGTCAGTCAAGGCCGAAGGCCTGCGCAGGCGAAGTGCAGAGAGGCTGGTCGGTTGCTGCTGAGGGCAGGTCATGCCCTAGGTATGATTGACATAAGCAACAAATGCCGGCTCGTGGTCCACCCCACTTGCAGTCCCTCTGAGGTTCAGCAGTGTCCGAAGAGGCAGCAGTATGCGATGAGGGCAGTACTGCAGTCTGGAGCTCTGCGCCCCTAAAACCGCTTGTGTAATGTGGTACTTACAGATTGTAAGCAGCCTGGGAGCAACCTGCAGTGGCAACAGGGAGACTAAAGTAACGCAAGAAGGTGTTGGGAAGGGTGGTGGCCAGCATGCACGCCTCCTCGAGGGGAACGTATTTGGCACTGGGACCCACTCGGAAGTTCAGGCAGCGTTAGTGCTTTCAAAGCTGTCCTTGGAAGCCACAGCACCCTAAGGTGCACCGCGTGATTGCCAGCTGGGTCCTTACCGAGTGGAGCTGATAATGCTACCAGCAGCGCCAACACTTCCGTGGCTCTAGCGGACAACGTCATGTTTGCGCAAGTAGAAACTCAGAAGTGCATAGACACGCCTGGTCAGTGGCCTGTGTAAGCGACCCAGTCCTTGGATCAGATGTTGGCAGGACCCGCCGGGACCTGTACCCAAGCTGAGTACCCCCCACCTTTGTATCCAGGATAAATTGAATTCGATACGTCTGTCAGGATTGACTCCGAAAGTAAGCGTGCACAGTCATCCATCCAGCAGTACACGGCGCGTCTGCGAGGGCGCTAGGATAGGCCCTCTTGATGCCTAGGTGTCCCAGTACCTACGGGAAATTCCAGCCCAAAAACCTGCCACAAGCGTGTGAATGAAGCGTCCGAGTTGCCTTCTTAGCCTGGTACGTAAGCGAGCGGTGGCCCCGCCCACGTGGTTGTCTTGAACGGCAGGGTGGAAGGTGAACAACCACGGGTCTGCTTAGTGCTGCTGCCCTCAATACTCCATGAATAAATGCAAGAAGCTACTCTTGGCCATTTTCAAACCTTACCCAGTTCTGGGGTGTCTGTAGCTCAGCAGGCGCGGCAGGATGGGCCAAAGGATACCCCTGACATGTTTAATCAACGAGGGGCACAGCAGCGTGATCATCGATATGGCCGCAATGACTGCAGCCCCGATGGCCACCAAGCAACTCTTTAGGCGACCCCTGATGGGGTCCTCGCATGCCGTGTTGCCCAGATCTCACAACCTGTTGACAAACTGCGCAGCAAAAAGCGATCGTGCCAGTTGCCCTTGCACTTGCGCGGCTAGCAGGCGGCAGGCTTTGCTGGCCATAGTTGCAGGTGGTGATGGGCGCTGATATCGCCAATACCGTCAACTGTTTGCAAGTTCAAAGCACTCAGCACTGAGCGGCTGGGCAGGTTGTGTGGCTGGGTAAGCCAAGCAAGATTCTTGCTGCTGCAGGTTCCGTCGCGCTGCTTGAGAAGGCTAGCTGGGCCCAAGGGGCCGCAGGCAAGTCTCTAGCACCCAGTGGAAATCCTGTGTGGTTACGAGGCTCTCAGTGTTGCGCAAGTTTGTGTTTGGCACAAAAGACACTGGCCTGCTGTGTTAGAGTGAGCTTTCCTGTGCCGTTACCGCAGGCGACCCTGCTGCTGCCCCAGTTCCACCACCAGCGAACAGTGCTGGAAAGGACTCTGCCGCCGCCGGCAGTGCACAACAGCAGCTGCAACAACAACAGCAACAGTCCCTTAAACAACCGCCGCAGCAGCCACCCTCACAAGCGCAGCAGCAGCCCCCACAGGCGCAGCCACCACCGGCCCAGCAGAAGCAGCAGCAGCAGCCGTTGCCGCAGGCGCAACAGCAGCAGCAGCCAACCCGCGGTTCTGATGAAGCACAGCAGTCAGCTGCGTCCAAGGTGCCGCTCTCTCCAGAGGAGCTGTCACAGGAGGCAGCCAAGAAGCTGCTAGAGGTGTGTGGGCGTGACAGAAGCTGGAGAATGGTTGTGTCTGATGCCCCAATCGCATTATGTCCTGAACATTCAGCACTGCTGCACTTCTAGTCAGTGCAAGGGAAGCAGGACATGGCTGAGCAGCCCATGAGAAGCTCATCAGACTTCACCCAGACCTTCAAGAGATGCAGAGTAGTCAGTGCGCTTTAGCTGCCTGGGATATTACGTGCTGGAGGAGGAGGAGCGGCGCAGCTTGTCCAACGCACTGCAGTTACCAAAATTACAATAGTACAGCATCGCCCGTGGGGGACGCGGGGGGTGCAGGAGGAGAAGGATTGGCGGAAGGCGCGGCGGCGCAGTGGAGTTGTTCCAATGCAGTGCAGTTACTACTCTCTCATAGCAACGCGATGCCTGTGTGGGGGCCGGGCGGGCGGGTGCAGGAGGAAGAGGAGCGGCGCAAGCAATGAAATCACCCAACTGCAATGCCTGTGGGGGTGATTACATGACAACTCATTACAATGATTGGTGCAGGAGGAGGAGGAGCGGCGGAAGGCGCGGCGGCGCAAGAAGGGGCGCATCCGGGAGCTAGAGGAGATCCGTGCTGAGCTGGCGGAGAAGGAGCTGGTGCTGCTGCAGAAGGAGCAGGAGCTGCTGGAGAAGGACCAGACACTGGTAGTACTGAGGGAGGAGGTGAGCCGCTGTAGGCGTGACATTGGACTTAAAAGTAAGCTGGGGCCCAAGCTTTTCAGGAGGGAGCAGGAGCTGCTGGAGAAGGACCAGACACTAGTGGTTGTGAGGGAGGAGGTGAGCGCCCTTGGGCGCTTGAGATACAGTTCAGTAAAAGCAAGGGCCGAGCTTGTCTGGGGGGAGCAGGAGCTGCCTGAGAAGCACTCGACGCTGGTAGTCCTGTGGGAGGAGGTGAGCGCCTGGTAGTCTAGTCTGTCAGCGGACTGCCACCCAACCATGCTGTCATGAGTCCCCCAAGTGTGGCCAAAGGAAAGCCAGCATTAAGTATGTCCACAAACCACAAGATCCTAAGACTGTAAAGGCCGGCCAGGGCCTAGGTTTGTCATGGGGGAATCGGTGCCGCCCACCGTGCAGCACATATTAATCGTGCCCGCCATTGGTGGGTGCTGCTGGAGTGCCCTCACAGCCTTTGGCTCTAAGTGGACCGGTGCCCTCGCGGCACCTGGTGCTGTCAAGAAGCACCAGGCGCTGCTATGTCTAGCCCATCCTTCCACACATTCTGACACCTCCGCGTTCACTGACTGCCCTGCAGAGCTGGAGCTGGCGAAAAGGGTCCAGGCATCGTTGCACATTCTTTGTGCTCATGCTATAGATGCGCTTACTCATCCCTTCCCTCCCGCTGACTGTCCCGCAGCTGGAGTTGGAGAAGAAGATCCAGGCCCTGCTGACGAAGGAGAAGGAGAAGGCTGAGGAGGAGGCTGCATTGGCCATGGGTCTGTGTGCTGGGGGAGCTATGCTACCCTGAGCGGCTGTCAGTGTTGGTAGTGGTGGCGGCGCCGGTAGTTTCTAAGCAACTGATCGGGCGTCTGTGCTGGTTGTCCTTTGCTGCTCTGGATAGTCAGATGCTTTCCGTCATATGCATGAGCCCAAGAGAATGATAGAAGGAGACTTTGGTCAGTGGGCTACCCGTCACTGTGGTGCTCTTCAGGTGTCAGTAACCATGTATGTCGTTGCAGTGCTGCAGCGCCGCGCTCGTTCCAGGAGCCATACAGGCAGGCACACAGAAGAGCAGGTGGTATGCAGGGCGTGCTGTCCTCATGAATGCTGGAGACTATTGTTGCTGGGGAGGCAATTCACCAACTGTTTCATTACACAGTAGCCCTCCTCAATTCACCCTTCTAATGGTGGACAATCAAGTGAACCCCTCCACCTCTAGCAAAGCGCTGCGGCCTGCTTGGCAAAAGACACCACCTGCTGACGTCGTCTAACTAAGGCAAAGCTGGGAGTAGCCCTCCCCCACAACCGCGTGTGATTGCAAGCACGGGTGTGCACATGCTAAGCTAAGCTGCTCACAGCTCCGAGGTTCGGGCCGGCCGGCCGGTGTGGTAGACAGGGGTGACATAGTCTACGAAGCAGATGCCTGCGC
>BBXU01002926.1:0-16239 GCA_001598975.1 Parachlorella kessleri
ACTCAGACTTGGCGGAGGCGCTGCCACCTGCCATCGTGGATGGGGCGGCCTTCCTGGGCAGCAGGCTACCGCCGGCGGTTGCCGCGGCCCTGGAGAACTTCAGCTTCACATGCCTGCCAATGCAGCTGCACGCGGTGAGTGCAGGGGCAGCATACATCCAGTGCTATTTCTTATTTTCGGATGTATGTTGTAGTTGCTCCGCCAGCCTTGTTTGAGGCGATTGCTTGGATCTTTTTCAGGCTTACCATTGGTAGCGCGTGCCCCTCTGCAGGTGGCGCTGGCGGTGTTTGCCTCGCTGGCGGCACCGTTTGGCGGCTTTTTTGCCAGCGGCTTCAAGCGGGGGTTCAAGATCAAGGACTTTGGGGATTCTATCCCTGGGCACGGCGGAGTGACAGACCGGTTTGACTGTCAGGTGCGGCAGTGCTCTTGCTGGCAGTGCGCTTGCTGCTGCCGCAGTGTGGCACATGGAGCTGGACTGCTGCCAGGGTGCTGTGATAGGGTGCGCCTGATTTGGCGCATTCTGCAGCCTGCCATGGGTTCCAGCTTGCGTGCAAAGGCCTCACTCCGGCGCGGGTCGACACGCAATCGTGCTGCCCTTACTTTTGTTGCCGTGAGCCTGGGGTGACGTGCACAGCAGTGGTCATCGGGTAGGCCCCTACGGCTTCGCAGGGATTGAGCTCACCGTCTGCTCATGTCTATGCCCAGTCACAACATGCTGGCCTCTAGAGCTTGTCGTCCCTGGTTCGCGTGCTTTGCCCTGCTTGCCTACAGGTCGTCATGGCGGTCTTTGCATATGTCTACTACTCCAGCTACGTGGCACCAGCAGCCCTCTCTGTGGGTGGCGTCCTCTCCCAGGTCATGAAGCTCAACGATAGGCAGAAGGTGGGAGTAAAGTTGTGTGCCAGCACAAAAGACTGCGTGGTCCGGCTGGCCAGGGACGTTGGAACTCACATGGGCTCTGGCCTGACCCTGCTGTCCTGTGTGTCTTCGCTGGGCCAGCAGCTACAAATTGGTGCTGCCTTTGCATGGCTGTACGCGCTTAGAGGGCTGGTCCCTGCGTGTAGCGGAGGTGGAAGGCTATTCAGGGACGGCGGTGCCCCTTTGCCAGCATCCTTTTTCATTATCTGGCTGTGCACTACTAGCCCCAGTGCCACCTTGTGGGGTGGGGTCTGACTAGCTGGCAGAGCAGTCCCATATTTCCACTGCCTCCTGAGCAGCCTCGCCAGCAACCTGGCATCATGCGATCTTAGGCCGTGTCTGGCACGCTGGCTTGCTGTTACAAGTTGCTCCCTTCGGATCCGTCAACCCATGTGTTACTCCTTCGTTGTGTTCAACGCCCACCTGCCGCTCAACTCCCTCTTGGCATTCAACCTCCTCCCTGGGTTCGACCCACGCCTTGTGTCCAACTCCCACCTTGTCCTGATTCCCTCCTTGGCCTTGGCCCCACCATTGGTGGCTGTTGGAGGTGGCTGTTCCAGGCGCTGGGGAACGTTTTGGCTGGGGAGTCCTTGCTGCCAAGAAGTTCACATGTGCTCAGCTCCCCTCCTTGGCCCCTTGGTGGCTGCTGCAGTTGGAGCTGTTTCAAGCGCTGGGGAACGTTTTGGCGGGGGAGTCCTTGCTGCCGCAGCGGCTGGTGAACACGATCCAAGACCACGTGTTGAGGCAACGGCACAGATGAGGGTTGTCCGTTTGGTTAGTGGGAGTGTGATCTGGCGTTAGTGAGCGCGGAGCGTGCCTGCAGCAGGAGTGGTAGTTTTGACTTGCGTACTGTCGCATAAGAGACAAGCCGAGGGGGCTTGGTGAGCTTGGCCTGACACATTGCTTTTGAGTGCTGCGGACGGTGCCTGACGGTGATGGTCCTTTGCTCCCTCGCGCTTTTGTGTGATGCTTGGAAGTGTGACGGTGCATGAGGCCTTGTGGGTAGCCTTGTAGGGCCGTGGATAGCCTTCCCTGCCACTGCATGGTTCCCTTAGATGCATGCAACCCAGCTGCCCTGTTAGCCGACCGACTGGAGCACCTGCTCAGCTTTGACTTTACTGAGGAGGAGTCTGGCGGGGCTCGAAGTGTCTCCTTGATGGGGAAAATACCAAACTGGGCTTTGGCTTGTGCTGCGTGGCATGGCAGCGTCTGCTGGGCTTCACATGACTTTGGAGGACGTGGGACTGCTCATTTCCGGACCAGCCAGAAATCGAGTTGGATTTTTTGGACCGTGCCCTCACACAAGATGCCACACAGGATCTGTCGTGATAGAAGTACACCGCTGACTCTATTCTATACAAAGCATGACTGCATAAAACAGTCAGTCTTTCACTCCCTGTTCGCAGTACCTGGCACCCTTACTAATAACTACATACAACCCTGTCAGCCCAATATACCCGTACCTCCTCTCTGGTCGCAATGTTTGCCACCCTTAATGAATCTGAGGTGAGCTTCATGTGGACTTCAAGTCAAGTAAGTCAATCTCGTTGCTAGTTGTTGAAGGTACTGCCAGTTGACAGGAATCTTGCAGGTGCGCGGAGTCGTAAGCGTGCTGCCGTCAATTCTGCTCCTGTAGCAGAACTTTTACCCTCACCAGGTGAGGAACCTTCTGAAATCCAGCCTAAAAGTTCCTGCCCGATGTGAGAACTTGATGCATCGTGAAGACTTCGAAAAGCGCGCCACGAGGCTGCTGTGACCCAGCACGCCCACAAACCCGTTCTTCCCTAAACACAGCTCGAATGCAGGACAATCTATTGGACAGGACCGAGGTGACTGCCCCTGCCTGCCTCCACTCCTGAGCTCACGGACATGTGATCAGATCAAGCACGGCTCATGCCCCGCTTCGGTGGCGTACTCCTTCCAACTGGACGCCCAGGGTTGCAAGCCGGCAGGTATGCAGAAAAGCCCCTGGCTGCAGGCTTGTCAGTTGTACCACATATCCCCTCCTCCAGTTGGAAACACTGACACAAGTTGTCTCCCTCCCGGAAACCCTGAGCTAGGCTACCACTACCTACTTGGGCAGCCTTGGTGATGTGGGGTACCAGCCAAACCTCTGTTGCCTGCTTGGGTGCTGCTCTCAGGCGAAAGGGCGGCCGGCGCTTCGCGTCTTACCTGCGCCTGGTGCTGCTGGGCCTTGTGGGCTTCAGTGTCGTCACTGTGATATTATACAAGGCTGTGCCACAGGGACGCCAATTGGAGCAGCAGGTGCGTGGTAATGCACTGTTGCTGGCAGCCAAGAGGGAGAGTGGATAGGTAGCTCTGAGAGACTGGAACGCATGCCAGGTATGCTCTGGGGCTTGCCTGATGGCCCAGCCAGTACATCCCTCCCTGCAACAAGCCAAGGCCACTGGGAAGCAGATGGGATAGGAAGTGAAGCAGGGCCAGCAGAGGATACTGGAATGTCTAAATGGGTCATTGCTTACAGGAGCAGTGCTCTTGTGTCTGGATAGGTTTCCAGCCAGCCAAGGCCTGGCACCTGCAAGTGCTGTCACAGCCATTCATACATGGCTCTCTTGCACACCTGCTTGCCTCAGCCCTTGTCATGGCCACGCCTGGACAAATTTGCTTTCCCTGACTCGAGTGCCCTGCCATGCCCCTTCAGGGCTTGGAGGCTGATGCTGAGGGCTCTGAGGACGAGGTCAGACGGTTGATGGAGGAACCTTCCACCGAGTATTGCGTGCGGCAGCTGCAATTTCACCACAGCTCCGAGGTTGGGCATGACACAAAGCTGGAGTACAGCGGCAGCGGATGGTTGAAGAGTGGCTATAGCACGACCATCAATAGTAGCGCCGGCGGCAGCAGCAGCAGCAGCGGCAGCAGCAATGGAAATGGTCACAGCAAGGGTGGGAAGAGGGCAGCGTACCCGTTGGTGTGTGCCCATGGGGGCGACGCGGCCGCCGCGCCGCCCAACACCGCGGCCGCGTTCCAGGCGGCGATAGATGCAGGAGTGAGGTGCGTGGAGGTGAGGGACAGCGCACACGGCGCGCACGTCGGAATCCGGCGAGTGTGCTGTGGTGTGCTGTGCTGTGGTGGGAGACTGCAAAACGTGGAGTTGAGGTGCGTGGAGGTGAGGGGCAGCGCACGCGGCGCACACGTCGCAATTCGGCGAGTGTGCAGTGCTGTGCTGTGCTGTTGTTGGGGGCTGCAAAGCGTGGAGGGTGAGGGGCAGCGCACGTGATGGACATACTGCAGGCTGGCGCTGTGCTGTGCTGTGCTCTGGGTGAGAGCTGCTATGCGAGGGCGCGACACCCAGGTGTTCTCCTGACCAGGCAACCAGCTTGGCGTAGGCTCATGTGAAGATCCTGTGAGACTGAGGCTCCTGTGGGTCCAGCACTGAAGCCTGCGACCCTTGCCCTGGCCGTTTCGCCTAAAGCTCCGCACTACACTATAGAGCTCCAGGTGAAGGCACAGGTTCCACACAGGCTTGCGGTTTCGAGCATGGCCTGGCTGCAGCCAAGGCCTGTGGCGTGCCACTGCATGGGTCTAGTCAGCTTTGCATTCTGTGCAGGTGGACGTGGCTCGCACACGAGATGGGGTGCTGGTCGTGCTCCACAGCCGGGACCTGCTGAGCCTGCTGCGGCTGGCCACAGGTTCAGCACTGCTAGCAGCGTGGCAGACTGCAGCTGGCAAGCAAGCCTTGAGGGAAGAGTTGTTGCCGGAGGTGCGACCGACTGGGAAGCCGCGAATGCTATGTCAAGGCGGCATCTCTGCATGAATGCCAATGAAAACATGCGTGTGACCACGTGCATGAGGCACAGCCTGACTCAGGCTATCTTGCAGGGCAGCTGCGCGGCTCATGCCATCCCACCTCCTTGCAGTTTTGGTGCATGAGTTGTGTATGAGTCATGCATCACGCATGAAGTTGCGTCCCTGAGCCCACTCCCCTGGCACAGCCAAGGGTCCTCTACACCCTGCCTGCATGCCGTGACATTCCCTGGTGTGAACCTGCAGGCAGGGGAGTTCACCTGGGAACAGCTACAGCGGCTGCGGTGGGAGGGCGGAGCCCACATCGAGACGGTGGCTGATGTGCTGTCCCTGGTGTTGCCGCACACAGACCATGTGACCCTGGATTTGAAGCCCTACAGCCGGGTGAGGGGAACAGGAAGGTCCACTTGGCTTTAGAAGGGAGGAGGTAGAGGGGGTGGCTGAGTTGGTACTTCGCTTGGCTGCGGAGAGAGTAGGTCGGGTGGGTGGCTGAGAGGCTACTTGATGCGGCTACGGAGGGAGAGAGTAGGTTGAGAGGGTGGTCGACATGACGCCGCTGCTGCTGGGTCGCACACATCCCCATCACCCTGGGCTTGCGGCCATGCACATGTGGGAGCGGAGGCTTGCACAGGCCGCGGTGTGGGTGTACTTCCTTGACAATGTGTGGGTGTCTCCGCGTCTCGGTGTGGCACTGCAGGAGGGCGATGTGTTGGCCCAGCAGGTGGGGGAATTCTGGATACCACATGGGTATCTCCATGTGGCTGGCGCTGCAGGAGGGCGAGGAGCAGGACGCCGACATCTTGGCCCAGCAGTGTATGGAAATACCAATACCACATGGGTATCTCCGTGTGGCTGGGGCTGCAGGAGGGCGAGGAGCAGGACGCCCACATCATGGCCCAGCAGTGTATGGAATCCTTGATACCACATGGGTATCTTCGTGTGGCTGGCGCTGCAGGAGGGCGAGGAGCACGATGTCGACATCATGGCCCAGCAGTGTATGGAATCCTTTATACCATATGGATATCTCTCCGTGTGGCTGGCGCTGCAGGGGGGGGTAGAGCAGGACGCCGATGTGCTGGCCCAGCAGGTGGTGGACCTGGTGTCAGGGCAGGCCGGCTGCCGGGGGGGGCGGTGCCTCGTCTGGGCCAAGTCCGACTCGCTTGTGGCTGCGGTCAAGGAGCTAGCGCCCTGGTTGCCGGTGGGCTACGTGGTGCTGAATGAGACGGCAGAGGTGAGGGCGGCCTCTGGGTTATGTGGTGCTAAATGAGACGGCAGAGGTGAGGATATTGTACTGAACAGAATGGCTGAGGTGAGGGCTGCCAGTGGGCTGTTTGGTGCTGAACGAAGCGGCAGAGGTGAGGGTTGCCTGTGGGCGAACTGCGGCCAGGGGTTTGTGACTCTGCTGAAGCTGTGAGATAACCTTGTTGGGTGATGGAGCTGCCGCCCTGGCTGCCGGTAGGCTATGTCGTGCTGAATGAAACGGCAGAGGTGAGGGCGGTCAGTGGGCTATGTGGTGCTTGACGAAGCGGCAGAGGTGGGGATCTTGTACTGAACAGGATGGTTGAGATGAGGGCTGCCAGTGGGCTACGCGGGGACGTCAATGTTGATGTAAGAACGTGGTGGCAAGGGCTGCGAACCTTGCCTTCCCCCTTCTGACAGTTGTGCAACCTGGCTGACCCAGTGGCTTGAACCCATGCATGGTGTATGTATATGCTGTGGTTTCTCCGTCAAAACCAGTTCCGTCCGAAGTTTCCGTTTTTTTTCGACCCAGCTGGAGCTGTGGAAACAAAGTATCAGGTATCCATCACATGCAGGCACGCGCTGCCGGCATGGCCCGCCTGCTGCGGCTGCCACAGGCAGAGGTGGTGGCCCTGCACCATGCGCTGGCCTCCCCGGCCACCACAGCACAGGCCAGGTAATCAGGAGCCGCCTTGCCCTCGTCTCTATTATCTACACTGTTTTCATGGACATCCTAACCTGCAAAACTCCAAACATTTGCCTTCGGCGGGGCTGTGCCTGCGCTCGCTGCTACAGGACAGGACAGGCCAGCAGCAGCCCACTGGTTGCTGTCCCTTGTAACTGAGTGGACACGCTACCTCGCTGTAACTGAGTGGCGCATATGCTTCTCCTGTATGTATACATGCTAGTGAATAAAGCTGGATGGGCCTCGCAGTTTCGGAGTGCCAAGGGGGGGAAGCTCCTACGGCAGTGTGTAGGCAGTCTTGCGAGTCTCATTGAACAGAACCTGCAGCACCGCGTGTGTGTGTACTGCGTATCCCCAACATATTAGCAAGAGGTGGCTCAAGCTCTGCCTGAAGACACTTCCAAGGCTGGAACCACAGCTGAGGTGACTGAAAGATGCTGTAAAGTCGCAGAGGTAGTCTGCGGGTCGCCTTGAGGTTGCTCCCGCGTTCCTTCGCATGTGCAGGGCTGCTGGCAAGCAAGCCTTGCTGCTTCTTCAGTGCAGGGCTGCCGGCAAGCCAGTCCAAGTTGTTTGCTGGGTGCAGCGCTGCTGGCAAGCAAGATTTAAGTTGGGTTTAGGGTTGTTTGCTGGGTGCAGGGCTGCTGGCAAGCAGGTCCATGCCTGGACCGCCAACACGGCCGAGATGATGGCCCGGGTGCTGGAGGCGGGGGTTGACGCCGTGGTGACTAACCACCCCCGCCGGCTGCTGGCGGCGCTGGCGAGCCGGGCGCAGGTGTGCTCCCGCCGCAGGCGGCTAGGCGCTCGCTGAGGTTGAGGCATGGTTATCTAGAACTTTGGGGCGACTGCCAATTTGCTGCCCCAAAGCCGGTGGCAGCGGCGGGGGAGAGGGGGGGGATAGGCAGGACGCCCCAGGCGCCTGATGCATTTGCCAATATCTTACAAACAATAGTGTGACGCGTCTGACTGTCGCTTACCTGGACTGACAGCACTGCCCTATCAGCAGCGTCTCGTGTAACTTCTCTGTAACTGCTAACTGCCTATCGCTCGAGCACTTGTCATCCAATTGTTGTCTTGTACTTGGTAAGGCTTGTTGGTGTAGGAGAAAGCAGCACGGCCCTGTTTTTAGCACGTGCTTAGCGCCGTGTTCTGATTAATTCAACCTCGTAAGGAAGACCTTCTCTGGTCTACCCTCTGCTCACACTTTCTTGCTCTTGCTGGTGCTGCCTAACATGTCTAGACACGCCCCTTTCCAGCTTCAGTCCAGATCACTTATCATACGCGGCTTACTTCGGCTTAGTCTACCATAAGTGAGGGGTGCTCACGAAGAGCAGTCTGCCGCTTGGCTCCCCTTTCTAACTCTGCCTGCTTTTTGACGCAGGTGGCACCTGCCACACTGCTGTCTGACCACTTCCAGTCACGTGCATTTCCATCTGCAAGAGCAGTCCCACACCAAGGACGAGATGACTCAGCTCTGGGAGAATTACCAGTTCCAATAACACGTGCATTTACTCCAGAACCCTACAGTACTGCAGCGCACAATTGCCATCAAGAAGGAGAAGAAGAAGAAGAAAGAAAACTAGACAAGGAGTGACTTAGTTCGATCAGTACCACGTGTACCGCTACGCAGTTGCACCGAGAGGAGGAATCGGTGACCCTAATAAACCCCCAATGACCCACTCACACAGAGGCAAACACATACATGAGATGGGCGGAAAGGGCCATATCCCCAGAGGTAGACCACGGTGTGTATCATAGGGGCTCCTGGTAGGGAGGTGGTCCACCCCTGCCCCTTTTTCGTGCTGAATGGTGAAGTTCTAGACGCTTGCGTGGCCTGGGTTGTGGCTGACTAGACGCGGCGGCGGCAGTGGCGGCGGCGGCAGTGGCGGCGGTGCTGGAGGCTGTGGTGGCCTGCCTGCGGCGGGTTGGTTGAGCATGGTCTTGAGGTGGCGCTGGCAGTCTCCGCCTGGTTCTAAAAGCGGGCTCTTGGGAAGGCGCTGGTCGTCTGCGACTTGGGCTGGAGTGGGTAGGGGAGCCTGTAGCATGCGCTGCAAGCGTAGGGTGGGGTTGTGGGTTAGGAGCGGGGGGTTGGGGTGGAGGGGGAGTCGGTGGCTATGGGTGGGGGGTTGGCGGGTTGTTAGGGGCATTGTGAAGTGTCCTGCGCATGGTCATGAGGCGTTTGTTCGTAATTAGAGTGTCTCGCAGTAAACGGCGATAAGTTCTAAAGCAGCCGAGGCAGGAAGGCCAAAAGCTTGCAGGTTCTCCATAAAATCGCCAGGGAACAGACCAGAATGGGACATGCCTTGTGCAAGCGCACAAACCTTGTTCATCAATACTGTGATAAGGCCGCTGCCGTGCCCCATCCTAAGATGCCCTCCTCCTCGATTAGACTCAGGTTCCTTAAATGCCCTTCCGCTCGATCAGGCTCAGGATGCCCTGGGGCCCAGTGAGGTTCTCGTTAAAAAATCTCAGAACGGCAACCCACACATTTGGCGACAAATCCAACCCAATGAAGGGCTTCACCATCTTGCGGATGGCCGCCAGCAGGAACTCTGCAGCAAGTAGGACCACACGCAATACTCTATTTTGAAGGGAGGGGGAGGAAGTGAAGGCTACATAAGGGTTTGCGCCGAGCATGTGATAAGCCAGGGGCACCGTGATAAAGGCTTGGTGGGATATCGAGCGTTCCAGCCCCAGCTGGGGTACCATATCCTGAGCATGACCCCTGCGCCTACAAAATGTCAGTACCTATTATTGAAGGCTCCCGGTTAAACTCACATGAAGTGACATCCATGTCATGGGGCAAGGCATGCCACCAGAACCGTGATGCCTCGCTCTGCCGGTGATTGCCACTGTCTGCTTTCATGCCTGGTGCTGCATGCCTGTTGCTTGCACTGCCGTTGCATAGGGCAGGCGTCCCAGAGAGTGTCATGTGGGCTTCGCAACGAAGTCCTCTCCAAACTTGCCGCTGGTACGCCTCGTAGCACGCTGGGTGTACAGCCTCTGCCACCAGAAGAATACTGTCGCGGTATGGCAGAAAACAACACAGGCTCGTGCAAATCACCCTATTGTGATCCCCTTCTTGTGCAGGACAGACAGGTTTCTTAGAGAGCCTGAGCAGGCTCTGAGCAGGCTCTAAGCAGCACTGCTCAAATGTTGGTGTGGAAGCAGTGGTCCGGGCGTTGGCTCGCCGTTGAGTTCCGAGGCAGGGTGCTGTTAGACGCCCAACTTTGGCCACTCAGTGAGTGCACTGCAGGAGCTGCTCCATCATCTTAGAAAATATACTTCTTAGCATGGGGCTACAAAAGACCGCAAAAGGTCCGGTTCTTTGTTTATTTTTCTATCTTTCTTTCCTCTCTGAAACTTGCATTTAGCTTTGCATTTCTTTCGTCTTCTTCCTCTGATGCTTGTCCTCTTTCTGTTTAGCGTTGTGTAGCGTTACTTTAGCTCACTCTGACCTGGTTTGCTTCACTAAGTTCCTGCGCTGCCCATTAATGCAAGGGGTCTATGTTGCATCACGTCGCCCCACCTGCGCCTGAAGAGGTTGCGGACGGAGCAAAGCAGCTAGTCTGGGCAGTCCTGCAGTCCGCGGCCGGGGACGCAGGTAATCAATAGTTACTTGCTCTTGCTCGTCGCTGCTCACTACGGAGATGTTTTTCGCTGAATCAGCTGGATCATCGGCGGTGCAGGGACAGGCGACGGTGTGCCAGCAGCAGAAGTTGCCACCAAGTCCGCAAACTTTGTGAACCTCGCTGTCAGAGGCAAGGGTTGTAGTCTACTCGCACTCTTGCCTTCCCTTCGCCCAGTGCTCCCTAGGTTGCTTTCAATGAGCGACTTTTTATTGCTGATGAGCATACCTATCTAGGCCCCGTCAACTTGCTGCCCATGTGTTGCCTTTGTCTGCAGCGGGGCCGGGGCTCAATGGTGCCCAACAGTTACAAAATGCGCAGCTTGGGCCGCAGCTGCAGGAGATGCAGGCTGCAGTGCTGGCGCAGCTTGGGCCGCAGCTGCAGGGGATGCAGGCTGCAGTGCTGGCGCAGCTTGGGCCGCAGCTGCTGGGGATGCAGGCTGCAGTGCTGGCGCAGCTTGGGCCGCAGCTGCAGGGGATGCAGGCTGCAGTGCTGGCGCAGCTTGGGCCGCAGCTGCAGGAGATGCAGGCTGCAGTGCAGCAGTTGCAAGAGCAGGTCGTGCAGCTGCAGGAGCAGGTCGGGCAGCTGCAGGGGCTGCCCAACCAGGTCGGGCAGCTGCAGGAGCAGATCGGGCAGCTGCAGGGGCTGCCCAACCAGGTCGGGCAGCTGGAGGGGCGGGTTGGACAGCTGGAGGGCAACCAAAACAACATCCTTGACACTGCTGTCGGGGTTTACAACCTGGGAGCTCGACTGAGCAACAGGAATGCATTGGTCGCGGCCGCCCTGCTTGTGCCCTTAAGATCAACAGGGCAGCAACATGGGGGGGAGCAAGGTGGGGCCCTGGGGGCTTTGCCCCCGCCAGGCTTGTTTCCTGGTACCAGGGGCGAGATGCACCAGGTAACAGTTGGTAGCATTCACTGTGCGAGTTGCCTCTTAACTGTTTGCATTGGTTTGCTTTGCACTGGATGCAACCTGCTATGATGCTGTTAAGTATTTGGCACCTGCATGCGCGGGCCAGGTATATTGCATATCTTCGTAATACTTGCTTTTTATTTGCAGCTGACGCATGACAGGCTAAACACGTTGGCCAACTTTTATGGGGAAAATTGGGGGCCCCCGAATGAGCTAGGTGAGCAGGTTGACAGTTGCGTAGGCCAGGGTTTTGTTGTTTAGTGTCAGTCAACCGTTGTTTGGGTGCAAGGGGCATATATGTGGCTGGATGGGTGGAGGGCAGGTCATGTCCCGATGGCATAGTAGCTGTACGCCGCAAGCCACACTGAGACTGCCTGTCCAAATCTTTGCCTTACCCTGCCCTTTTTGTGTTTCCTGGGCATGCTTGAGCTCCTTGAGACCGGGTCTTCTCGCCATGCCGCAGTTGCTCAGCGCAGGATGGCATTTGAGCACTTCATCTTCTTCCACCAGGGGTGATGCGCAGGTAAAGCTGCTCGGTGTTGGCCTCGGTGTACGGGATATGGCATCCCATGAGGGAGGGAGGGCACCAGCTGAACTCCACAACACCACCCAGCACGCATGCAGCCCAGGCTGCTGACTGGCTCCCCAAGCCTGGCACAAGTTTTCATGCATTTCAAGACATGAGCGCGGGCCTTCGTGACCAGCAGGGGGGTTTAGGCCAAAGCATATTGAGTGAGGCTAATCCATAGTAGGACGTTTGTACTTGTGCATGCATAGAGCTGCTTCAGTAAGTGTCCTTGTATCGACATTGAACATGGGAGCTGTTGATGGTATTTGCCTGGCTGTGTGGATATCAGCCATGCTTGGTCTTGTTAGAAGTCACTGGTTGGTCCACTGGCTGTGGTGCTTGCAGCAGCATCCTCTAGGAGAAGGGTGTGTGTTTGCCAAGGGACCAGCAGGCTAGAAGTGCTTGATGTTATCTTGTTAGGGATGGAATCCCCTGTTGTGTGCTCCATGCCTGTTTCAGGGTTGCACTTCTCTATAAGGGCACAATAAAAATGATCCAGCGTTTTGATGCTTGCAGGACTGACCTGAGTGTGAAGGGTGGGACTTCGATGTGGACGCTCAGGGATGTGCACAGGCAGGCTAGTGGTGTGCTCAAGTAGTTCAACTGTCAGCAGGTGAAGTCATAGGTCCTATGTAGGTTTGAGTCAGATTGCAGGAGCAACGTTTGTCCAATGCTTTGCATGTCTTGTTTAGCATGTCTTGTTTAGCGGAGGGGTTCAGGAACAGGTCAACAGCAAGCAGGACGCCCGAGGCGCTTGATGCAATTGCGTCCATATTAAGAGCGATAGTGTGATGGGACCAACTGTAGCTCACCTGGACTGACAGTACTGCCTATTGTGAGCGTCTTATGTGAGTGCTTCTTTGCATTTGCTACAGCCCTTCTTGTCTATTTGCCATCTTGTTACTTTGTACGGCCTAGACGGTATAGGTAGAGAGTAGTAGCAGCACGGCCTTGGATCCCAGCACATGCTTAGCGCAGTGCGTGAGTCAAGGTGTTATAAATGACTCTCTCGGGTCTCACCGCTGCTCACCCTGGCTGGCGCTTGCTGGCGCCGCAGCACATGCCTACATATGCCTCTTCCTTATAAGCCGGATTACTTGATCAAGGTGGCTTAATTCAGCCAAGCCTACCTTAAGGGAGGGGTGTTGACAGGGAGCAGTTTAATGCCAGGGACGAACACTAGTTTTAGCACCAACAGCTGGGTTTCCACTCTTTGTTCGCACTACCGGCCACCTTACTACTACCACTGTTGGATCAAAACTCAGGCAAGACTCAGGCACGTCCTGCATTCAGCCCTGTCAGCCCAGTATACCCGTGACTCCTCTCTGATCGCATTACCTGCCACCCTCAATAAACAAGACGGCTCGCATGCTTCCAAACTTCAGCGCTGCAGTGTGCTGTCCGCAACAACTTTCTTATGAGGCCGCTGCCTACTCTCATCCTTAGATGCCCTTCCGCTCAATGAGGCTTAGAATGCCCTGGGGCCCAGTGAGGATCTCGCTCACAAAGCTCAGCAGAGCTACCCACACGATTGGCGACACATCGAGCCCATTGAAGGGCTTCACCACCTTACGAGTGGCCGCCAGCAGGGGCTCTGCAGCACATATATACATCACTTTTAAGGTTGGGATCCATGTGAAGCCTGAAAAGGGCTCACGTTGAGCATGTTAAGGAACACAAAATACATAAGCCAAGCCCGGAGCATTACTGCATCCCGCCCTGTCTGTGCAGTGTCACCCAAGACTGTCTATTCGGACAACCAGCCACCGTGACCAGTTACAGGCTACGGAGTGGTGGCAAGACCACTCCAGTGCAATGTGCAGCGCCCAACCCAAGCCCAAGTAGCACATCCTCCGTATGACCCTATGCCTCAGATTTATCTCCACCAAATACTCTCAATCATAATCAAATTCACAATGAGTGGAGCACAAGCACGCCACTAGACCCACACTTCCGCGGTACAGTAGGAAGCAACCCAGCCCTGTGCATACCACCCATATGTGCCGGGCAGTCGTTCCTCCTTGAAAGCCTGCAGCTCACCTGTTGGTGTAAAAGCGATGGTCCAGGGCATCGACTTGCCGTCGATTTCCGGATACCATGACATGACGATGCGCACAATCATGAGCAAGCACGCCACCGACAGCACGGGCCTGAGCACTGCTGAAACGGCGCCCGCTGTCTTTGAGTCCAGGTCAGCGAGCTCAAAAATGAGTTCAGCTGGTGACGTTGCAGCTTGGGCGGGGCTGGTTAGCAGCGCAGGGAGCAGCAGCAAGGGAGCCCTTCCCGAAAGCTGCTGCAGCTGCCGCGGTTGGTTGCCCCCTTGCTGGTGCTGCTGGCCCCTGTGCGCTGCTCTACACCATTTACGCCGCTGTCGAGCTGCGTCTGTTGTGAGCAAGCGTTTCCTGCTGCTGACTGTGCCCTTGGCTGCTGAGAAGGGCGTCCTCACAAGCAACCTCACAGTGGTGGCCTGCATCTTTGTCCCCGCCTTGCAGCAACTCCGCGAACTAAAGGATTCAATCACAATGCGCAACGCTCGCCGCTTGATGCCTCCCTGTGCCTGTTGCTGATCAGGCCAGGGCGCCACGGAATTGCTTCGCGCCATCAGTTCTGGTGAGGAGGTTCCGCTGCAGGAAGCTATGATCCACCGATCCCCGGTGGACAAGCTGACCATCCAGGATCGGAACTTGTATAATGCAAGGCCTGCGCGCTGCCTCCTTGAGAATTGCCAGGCCCAGCTTCCTGCCTTTCTTCTCTGCGCGTGTGCAGCCTCGGCAGGCTAGAAGGTGCGCTGGCTCTGATCAACTCAATAACCGTCATCCACAGCTACTGGGGTTGCAAGGGCAGCGAGCGTGGTAGCCGGCCGAAAAGATGATCCGAGCGCTGGGTGCTTTCCCTGAACTTTAAGGGGTCACAGTTCTAAGGGATGTGTTACAATCAGCGTGGGTAGAGGGCAAGCACGGCAGTTGGGGGAGGGGGTCTCACTTGCCAGCACCCTGCCAGTGTCTTTGCCAGCTTAGCTGCTGAGCTGTGGAGGTGTTGTGCAGTGGTTTTCAGCGGTGAGTTTCAGTAATAGCAGTTCTATTACATCTGATCCGTCAATCCTGAGCTCCTTATGCAGGATGGCAACCGCCAGCGCCAGCGAGTGGCTGCAGCAGGATGAGCGTCGCATGCTGCACGCTGTGTACCGTGTGGGTGACATGGTGCGTGCGCTCCAGCTGAGGAAGAGTCAGCTGCGCTAGAGTGCTGAACTGTAAAGAGATTCCTTTTGCCAGAACCACCGGCCTGTCGAAGCAAGCCTCCTGGTGTGACGGTCATATGTCTGTTGCTGCCTTACTCTGTGGATGGTTCCGGGGAATATCAAGAATACCTCCTCCCCCCTTTAGATAGCCGATCTATGGGAGCGATTAGCATCCATGTTTGCAGGAGAAGACGATAGATTACTACAAGAAGTGCTTTGGCATGAAGCTGCTACGGTTCCGGGACATACCCGAGGTGGGTGGTGGCGCTGACTCATCACCTTAGATATGCTGACTAATGGTTGTGGGCTGTGCTGACTTCACAACATGCCTGACTCGCCCGTCTCACCTGAAGGAGCGACGACTGCTACTCACCAACCCTGCTTGGTTTCTGTGAGAATAAGTACATGGCCAGCCTGGATAGCTGTGTGCAAGACAAGTACAACAATGCCTTCAGGGCAAGAACATCGCCAGCCTGAGTTGTTTGTGTGCAGAACACGCACATCAACGACTGCACTCAAACCCCGCTTGGCAGCTCTCTGAGCATGTACGCTGCCTTCAGGACAAGCATATTGCCAGCCTGCAATGATACTTGTCTGCAGGAGAAGTACAGCAATGCCTTCCTGGGTTTTGGACCCGAGGACACCAACTTTGCACTGGAGTGAGTCCTTGTCTATGTTGCCTTCCCCTCCACAGCTAGTGCAAGGGCAAACAACTGCTCTTGCCGCCAAAATGACTTCCCACTGGAGTGAGTCCCTGTGCTGCTTCTCCCCTCAGCTCGTGCAAGGGCAACCACCGCTACTGCCGCCAGGTTGAAACATGATCGGGACTGGGTCAGGATGGCCTAGGGAAGCAAGTCATGGCTTAGTGGCGACTGCAGTTATATGCATATTGGCAAGAAGCTCTTGTGCCGGTTGTCTTGAAGGCTTGATTACAGTACTTGCTGAATCAAGCACATGGGTACTATATGACTTGTCGAATCAGCAGTGGGGAGCCCTGCTGGTACGAGATGCCATTGCCTTCGGCTCAGGCAGTTAGCAAGTGACCCTCTGGTCCTTGAGGGATGCACAGGAGTACCTTTATGCGGGCCAATTATGGCATTGGCCTTTGGCGTGGATTCTTCATCATATTGTTAAGGGCAGGAAAGTCGCCCGCCCCCACCCACCCACTCCCCAACCCATCTCCCACCCCCCCACCAACGCACATTCAAGACCCCCCGCCCCCAACACACACACACACACACACACACACACACACACACACACACACACACACACACACACACACACC
>BBXU01002932.1:0-30323 GCA_001598975.1 Parachlorella kessleri
CCCCCCACCCACACACACACCACTACAACCAGAAACACGGTAAGCTTTAGTTTCCTGACCAGAATAAACATTTCATTGTACGAGCCTAGAGAAGTCACATGCAAGCAACTTGATGCGCATCAGCGCTGCTCCATTTATACACCCAGGCAAAAGCGCAGCTCTCATGCTGGCCGCGGGACGTGCCGTCCACAAAACCCCCCCACCTGCTGTCCAGCCATTTCACGAAGTATAGGGTGCCAGATTTCCAGATGCCGAACACCTCGCTCTGCGCTGCGCACGCCCTCCCTAGCCATGCTGGCAACCCAAGGTGGTTTGCATCATGGCTAAGCGTCCCCCACCGGCCTCCCCCCCCCTCCCCCCTGCGCCCCGTCCCCAAATAAAAGATATTTAACCCACCTGGACGGCTGAGAATGGATGTAAAATGGCATGCCCTGACAGGGAAGGGCTCGCTGGAAGGGACCGTGACTGCCGGTGCATGGGCGATACTGTGGCCATTGGTGTGTTCCCCTGAAGCCAGATAATGCAGCAAACGCTCATTCGGGGCTTCTTTCTACTTATGTAAGACCATTCACAGATCCACCTCAGAGGACAGCAGCTACGCACTGCGCAACACCACAGCTAGGCTGTGTACTACTGTTGTCAGTGGATATGCTTTTTGTATCTTTGTCTCATATGCGTGTCCAGCATCCCCGTAAGACACTCCTGCCCCACATGCCGTATGCGACCGACAGCCACACAGCTCAGCCTGTGACAAGGTCTTCTCACCATGACAGCAGCATAAATATGCGACATCTAGTGTCCTGTGGCAGCCATTAAGTACCTCCCCTTTGTCCCTCCCCATCCATACACACACACCACAACATGACCACAAGACGTACACAAAGTTGACTTAGGGACCAAGGTAACCAACCTGAGAGTCGATGTCTTCTGCAGCTGAAGAAGCGATGACTTCAATCGGAACTGTTGAAGCGTCCTTATGTACACCGCCTTCTGTAGTGAAGATCTTGTCGTGTCCCAGTTTCTTCAAGCCTTCATCATGGTAATTGCAACACGCACTAAATTGGCGCTCAGCATTGTGAACAGTGTGTCCTGGCATGAACCACAGTGTATTTTTACATGCTGACTTAGGCGCGGGTCAATGCATCAGCCATCTACCCGTGACCATATGCACAGCACCAGTACAACATCCCAGTTACTCACCTGGCATGTGAGATGTGAAAACGGTTGCCACGACTCCAGCTTGCCGACGCCAGTTTATGCCAGGGTCTTCTGCACCAGGGGCAGAGATTCAGCTTGCGTCTCTTTAAATAGTGCATCATGTGTCAATGGCATCTTATCCGATATGCCAATGGCCCTCCCCACTCCTTCCCATACATGCTTGAACATAACGATGAGGTTCCCCTGCACCCGCTGCAAGGCTTTTTTGGCGGCTACATGCATGCCAACACCGTCCGGCCACCTAGATCATAGACTCCCAGCCTACCTGTAGTTGCAGCAGCGGAGGACCCGCGTCGTGTAGTCCACCAAGCACGACTCAGCAGAGTCGGACCCACTAAGTTGCGCCACGCAGCTATAACCGCGGTACCACGGTTTATGAGGTAGGCAAGATACACAAGCATCTGAAGCATTGTCATGCCGATTCCAGCGCCTTGCAAACCATAATCGCCGTAGGAAGCGGTGGCCACAGCCTGCACAAGCACACAAGGCGCCTGAATGCCCAAGCAATGCCTGCTCTACTGGCAGCTGGGCTACTCTGGCCATGGGATTGAAGCAGGTTGCAATTAATCCTCAATAAAGGGTCTGAGCACCAGTGCTATACAAGCTTATGTGCTGATGCCCAAAGCCAGCCCCATGGGCTTGCAACGGCATCCCGCCTAAATACTACCCAAACATCACCACCTGACTCTGACTGGTTGGGTACGCCAGTGCAACACATGTGTCCATCAACATACAGATTGTTAGTTTGCAGCATGCCCAGCAATGAAGGTGTGGAGTCGCCCAACCCAAAGTGCAGCAAGCACGACAGGCATAATGGCAACTCACCAGGCACAAGCTGAAAAGAATGGCATCTATGAGGGCAGCCCAGTATTCCACCGCCATGTCTGCCGTGCACGAGTAAGGTACTACCAGTCGCAGGTACGCAATGTACACAACACACACGACCAGCAGGAGGGCTGCCTGCATTGGAAAAGAGTTGGGCGGCATATGGGGTATGTAACATAGATTGTTCACTATTCCATCATTGTGCCAAGTTTTCATGCCAGCCAACCGAGCACTCCCTTGACAGAGCAGAGGCTGGCAGGAAGTATCCTAGGTCAAGCACAGCGGTTATGCCGTGCTACCACACTCATGACTCAGCCCAAGCAGCAGGCCTGGCCCACAGCCTTTCCACGCTAGCAACCAACCTGGGCGATGGGCTTTGTTGTCAGGGAGCCAATGACCAGAGCACAGAGCACCAGGCGCAGCAGCGCAACAATGGTGCCATGGAGCTGGAAGACTGAGCGGTGCATGGTGTGCGGCCCAAAGGACAGTTTCGGTGGGTCGTCCATGCGGACGATGGTGCTGCCACCTCTGCGCAAGGCAGTCAGGTGCGTACCTAGGCGTGCATTTTGAGTGGCTGCGAGCCATCAGTGTAGTGCTGGACATTGTGTGGCATCCACCACTATCTCAATTGCCTTCATCTTTCTTATTCCAAACCATCCAGGCCGCAGGCCTACCTACCTGCCATCCTCAGATTGCCCTGGTGGCTCGGAGGCCATGTTGTCCTCCCGTTCGTTCGTCCCAGGAGGATCCTGAAGCCTCCTATACGTGTAAGGGGGCCCTGCAGGGTGCACAGAAACATGCGACTCACCGTTGTTACCAAAAGTTCATCAGGGACAGCAGCAGGGGGTTCCAGAAGCTGGAGGGCAATTGCACTCCTTTTGGTACACGGCTGCGTGGTGTTGCCGTGGAGCTCTTGCTGGTCAACCCACCCATGGTGACTGCTGTGCATGTGGGCAGGACACTGCAGGTAAATCCCTTCCACAAGCATTACCTCTACAGTCCTCAAAGAGAGCGCCCCATCGGAACACAAAGGCGTTGCCTGAGGCCGGGTCGGCTGGCCTCCACTCCCCGCGGTAGCCTTCCATCCCCAGCAGGCGGAGCAGGTAGGGGTAGCACCGAGCCAAGTATGGGTTGGATCTCCACCAGGACTTCTGGGTAGGGGAGAAGGACAGTTATGGGGATCAGAAGGGTGGCCCCAGAGTCTGCAAACCTCGCATGCTTGCTGCCAGGCGAGCGCCTCTAGTTGTGGTTGGGAGTGCTGATGTCCATGCCACCCAGCCAGCACGCAGTTTGTGCAGAAGGCCTGGGCGACCATCGCATGGCCCTTACCTCGTTGGAGGTGCTAACGAGGTACACAGCCTTCTCCTTGCGGTACAGAGGCGCCGTGCAGGCCAGGTAGGCGAGGAGTAGGAAGGTGCAGGGGAAGCACAGCAGCACCGCAAGACCCACAAACATCGGTGCCAGCCCACCCCTGCACCAGCAACTCTGGTTAGGTGACCTCTCATTCATATGCGTGCAGCCTGGGTTGTGTAAGCCGATCCCCACACAGCGACACGGAGCTGACGCACGAGCTAGCGCCTCGCAATGGTGCCAACAGGGCGCCGGGCAGGCCGCCACTGCAGCCCCGAACTCCACAGCAGACAAGACATCAACACAGGCTTGTAATGTCTCACTGACCTGAACAGAGAGGACCCAGCCTGCGTTAATGAGGGCAGCACCAGCATGGCCAAAACAAGCTGCGGTCGTGGGGCATAGAGCACGCCAGGCACATGCCACCCAAGCCGGCGGCAGGCCAGGATACAGCTGGCGTGGACCAGACACACCAGCAGGAACAGGGCTGCAGGCGGGCAGCAAGAGGCAGACGACCCTTAGTAGATCCTTAGTCGAAGAAAATTGCAAGGCATCACTGACTAACTGCGACCCATTAGCAAAGCTGCCGGACAACAGCTACAAGCGGAACAGTGGCTGGTATGGGAACAGACTGGAATCTCTGTTCCGGACAGCAGGTGCAGTACCATGCTAGGCACCGACACTTAAGGACACCCACCTCCGCCCCAGAAGGCCACGTCACGCAGCGTGCTGTACTTGTCAATGCTGGGGTGGGCAGTTTGAATGATTGCACTGGCATGGGCCCACGCTGCTGGTCCGCTTAGAAGCACCTGCACAGTGACAATGTGGTAGTGGTAGCACACAACACTCGTAGCAGAGCAGAGCCAAGCTGAGCCAAGACAGGTTTACATGCACCACGCAGGGGATGAAGGCAAACAAAATATTGGATTCCCAGCGCCAGCCGCCTTGACACAGCCCCATGTAGTGCAGCCAGGAGATACAACAAGGTGGCAACTACCTAGGCTTCGATCAGGTGGCTAGCTCTGGACTTGCGTGCCAGAGCCCCACACAGGATGATGAGCAATTTCCCATGCACGGACCTGGCAGCCCCCTGCCAGAAGAATTCACTCACCACTGAGCTGTCCAAGTCAGAAGCGCCAGAGCTGACAAGTATGTAACGTGTGTTGTCAGCCATGTAGTTATAGTCCTGCAGGCCAGGCCAGGCAAGGACAGGCAAGACTCAGGCGCATTACACATCCAGCCCTGGCAGGACAGTTCATCTCTCACTCCCCGTTCGAACTACCTGCCACCCATACTAAGGACAGCACTACTATGCTGCACCATGGGAACCCAGCCACCAAAATTGCACTCAGACGCTGCCACTTTATCCCATGCGCAAGCATTCATTGAGCACCACAACCGCCGCCATTTTTGTTTTACATCCCCTGTCACAGCTGCCCTTCCAGAAGCCACAAGGAGGCCCGCAAGTGTCTGAATCCTCACTTCCCATCTCTAAACGCCCCCTCCCACAAAAAGTATAGCATTGGTGTGACTGCAGTCGGTACCTGAGTGGCTTCCAGTAGAGACCGCGCCTGCCTTTCGTTGTCCTCGTCCGCAATTTGCAGGCGCCGCTTGCCTCCAATGATCTGCTGGATGATGCTCTGAGAGGGTTCCCCTCCCCCGACGCTGGTATCTGCGGGCATGAAGTACATGATGGAGTAGTGTCGGGTCAGCAGGTCGGGAGGGAGGTAGTACAATGATGCATCGTGCCAAACCGATCCTCAGTGCGCCATGCGTCTTAGTGCCCTGTTCACGAGGCTGGACACCCCACTTATTGCAGTCCCTCTAGTGCAAGGCAACCTCCGGGTACAATCTACGCGAGGAAGGCAAGACGAGTTGCGAAGCAGCACCGCCAGGCATGCCCTACACATGCAACAAGCTAAAAGCTGCGCCCTCCATGCAGCTGCCGGCCCCCACCGTTCACGCTGTCAAAAGGTCCAGCTGGTGCTGCTGGAGGAGGTGGGGGGGCCTCTTCCGCCGGAGGATGCCGCTTGCTGCCAGGTGCACCGGGGGAGGGTGAGCCAGCTGGTGTCGACGGCGCACTGCAAGGCAAGGCAACCGGGCGAGGCACAGAGTCAGTGGTGGAAATACCCTGGGGCTAGGGGGCGGCCAAATGCAGGACATAGTCTGCACAAGGGCGGTAGAGTTGGGTGTTTGGGAGGGTCCCCCAGGGGACCTAGCTGGCGGCTTCAGCATGCAAAGCATATCTGGTTAGGGGCAAGGTGGCTGGCCTGGGGAGGCGTACCCCATGGGGGCTAGCTGTGGGCGGCGGAACGCGACTGAGCTGCTGGTCAGGCGAGAAAATTGGAGGTGACTACAGGGCGCGCACTGGTGGCGGCGGAGTGCAGCTCAAAAGGCCTGCCTCTCAGTTGGGTCAGCTGTGGGAGTGGAGAGACTTGAGAGGGTGGGAGGGGGGGTAGGGGGGGGGGGGGGGTGTAGCTGGTAGCAGAAGTTGCAGGACACAATGCACACGTCTAGTAAGTCATACAGTCCGCCATGGGTGCAGGAGTTTGGGCACCAGAGGGACATTGGCCAGACACTGGTGCGGCAGCCATCGGGGGTCAATCATAAGAAGGGGTAACACCATGGTGTCACAGGATGAAAGGCTTCGCGTGGCTGGTGGCAGTGTTAAGTGCGCATGCTGGGGTTGGAAGCTACATCTGAGACCACCTGTCAGGCTAGCCAGCATGCCCAAGATAAAGAGACCCCTGAAAATCATGCCCAGAGCTGCAGTCACCATGCAGGAAGGGTGTAAGGCCATACGCTCTCTCACCTGGGCACGGCGGTGTCGCTGCCACCTGGACTGCCCTGGGAGCCCTGCGTGCCCCATGTGCCGGTGGTACTGCCGGGGACAGAGCTATTGCCATGGGCACTGCTGCCGTCATCAGCGCCTGGGGCTGAGCTTGCACCTCCGCTGCCCCAGGTACCGGGGGCTGCCGCGCTGCTGCCACCGCTGCTGTTGCCCTTGCTGCTACTGCTGTTGCCCCATGTGCCGCCCCCCTGGCTGGGGCTGCTCCCACCCTGTGCAGCGCTGCCGGCTGTGCTAGGGCTCGCACTGCCGCTGCTACCACTACCCGTGCCACCACTGCTCGAAGGGGTCCCGCTCTGTATCCCCTGGCTGCCCATGCTGCTGGTGCTCACGCCGCCAGGGGTGCCCCATGTTCCGGGGGACTCTCGGCTGACGTACCTCTCCCCAACCGTGCTTCCACTGCCACCGGAGCTACTGTTGCTGGCAGTGCTGCCGCCCGGGCTGGGGCTGGTCCGGCTGCCGTCTGGGTTTGTGTTGCCAGATGTCCCGCCGCTGGACCAAGTGCCAGGCGCCGCGTGGCTATTTGAGTCGCCGCTGCCGCCAGCCTGCACACCACTGCCAGTAGGCCCAGAGCTGGGAGGACCAGCACCACTGCCCCAGGTGCTGCCAGGCCCACCGCTGCCGGAAGGGGCGCTGCCCGCAGGGCTGCTCCCCGGAGGACCGCCAGTCGCGGAGCTGCTGCCCCCGGAAGTGCTGCCGCTGCTGCTAGGGCTGCTACTGGGCCCGGGCCCAGCTCGATCCCCCATGTGCCTTGCCCAGCTGGGATGCCACCCGAGGCACTGCCAGAACTGGTACTGCTGCCGACGCCAGAGGTGCTGCTGGATCCGGTGCCAGATCCCCAGGTTCCCTGCCCAGCGGGGCTACTACTAAGACCCCCCGAGCCCGTGGCACTGCCCAACCCCCCTGTGTTGGCACTGCTGGAGCTACTGCCACCCGTCCCGCTGCCCCAGCTGCTGGTGTTGGTGGTGTTTGAGCTGCCGCTGTCACCACCGAGGCCCCATGCGCTGCTGCTGGAAGGGCTGCCGACGGGGGAAGGGGACTCATATACGGTACCCGTGCCATTGGTATCTGCAGCCGGCAATGGCCCAGTCCAAGCCAAGAATGTTGAGAGTATACAGTTAAGCAGGAGCATGATAGACTTGGCAGTAGTAGACATGCATTGCGAAGCTAGTCACAGGAAGATGCATCTATGCATGCAATCCAGACATCGTCTGTTTGTGGGGGGGGGGGGGGGGGGGGGTTAGCACTAGAGACAGAAAGCTGCATTTGACACCACAATTGCAGGACTTGCAAAAAGCACTTAAAGGGCCAGTAAAGTGGGTATGCCTGAAGGCAGGCTTCTGGTGGTACATGTTATGGGGGACTCACAACAGCATGGGCAGGTGGCGGTAAGCTGTAAAGCTAGCATAGAGCGGCGACTGATAGACAAAGAGAGTGAAACTCACCACCGAAGTACACCAGCTCTGCGTTGCTGTTGACTTGCACCAGCGACAGATTTTGGAAGGCTTGGTTGGGCTGGACGTCTGGGCCTGAGCCAACCCATGGCCGCCTGCAGCCGCATGCTGGTCGTGTTGCCTTACACTGGTATACCAGTACGATATGAACCAAATACAACCCAAATGTCCATTGGGCCAGCAGAACACATGCGACAGGATTGACATGCACGCCCCCGGCCCGGCCTCTCCTGTGGAGCTGCGCATGGGAGGCGGGGCCTGCTATGGCATGGATGCAGCCTGAGGGCCTGCACCTCGCCCCAAGATCCTGTGATGGCTCATCTTATTCAAGTAATGTCACTCCTGACCTACCCACATGTTGGCGAGGGACTGCCAGGGGAACATGGCCCTCTTACCTGACACTGAAGTCAGTCCAGCGGAAGGCTTTGGACACTGTGCGGTACACCAGCGGCAGGTGGGGGGTCCCCAGCAGGCCGGTGAGAAAGAACCTCTGGGCCCACAGCAGCTGGCCCAGCATGCCATACCCCAGGGAGCCTGCATGCAGAAGCGGGGAGGCTGACATTGTGGGAACTCAAGGATGATCACAAGGGTGAGCTTCTCTGGCAGGGCCGCTGTGGAGTGGCTGGAGGCTTAGGGTGGGTGCGCTCACACTCCAGAGCTCAGGGAGCCTGCAGGGACAGAGCAAGAAGGAACCACAGGCACCAAGGATTGAAATTTTTAAGAAAATTGGATGCCTGGAGGGGCGCAGGGGACAGAAATGAGCTTCGGTGCCCTCAGCATATTGCGGCTTTGGGAGCCTACCTACACACAGTAAGGAAGGGTGCTGTGGCAAGACATGCTGCAACTTCAGCATGCCGTCCTGGGCCACCCTGCCACACTCACCCAGCAGACGGCGCAGAGGCAGCTGCCAGGGTCCACGGTGCCCACCCCTCCTCCACAGCAAGGCATTGGGTGCACCTCACCGGCAAAAGGAGAGGCAGGTGCAGCGCTGCCACCAGGAAGCCGGTCCCAGTGAAGGCAGCAAGGTGCCCTGCTGGCTTCTGAAGCATTTACCAGAGTCCCTCCCCCCTGGCACACCCCATACACGCGTACACCACTGATCAATGGGAGACAGCGAGGTGCCCTGGCCGTTAGAGCACCGGCCAATGCACCCTCCCTCCCAACCTACGCATGCACCACCTCACCCACCCACCCGCGAGCCAGCCAGCCGGCCTCACCCGCAGAAGGAGCCGGGCGCAGCGCCGACACCAGGAAGCTGGTCCCAAGCGAGGCAGCGGCTGTGCCTGCCAGCAGCCCGGACATGGCATAAGATGCTGCCTGCCAGCCCTTGTACTCCGGCTGGTAGTAGACCTGGAAGGAGGCAGGGTTGTTGGCGACGCCTGCTGCGTTGGTTGTCACGCCGGCTGGGACGGTGACCCTGCACCTGGGAAGAGTAGCCAGTGTGGGGAGGGACACTTGACTGGTGGCAGGGGGTAGTGCAGACAGAGGCCTGTTAGCACTGTGGGTATAAGATAAGTATAAGATGCGCACTAGCTGGAGTTTAAGTTGTACTGTAGACGCAACAAACGGAGGAGCACACCACAACTCCGAGTACCGTGCATTCTGCCTGTGCACCAGGAGCATGCATGAGGCCCTGGCTCATGCCAGTATCCTGAGAACCGGGGTCTCATGCCAGTATCCGGAAAGCCGGGGCCTCATGCCAGTATCCTGAGAACCGGGGCCTCATGCCAGTAACCTGAAAGCCCAGGAGGTTATCTCAGGATGCATTTTGACAGGGCCACGTGTTGGATGCCATGATCCATCTCCACAGCCCAAACACCCAAGGTTTGCACAGGAGGGGGTACTCACGAGAGGGGCGTGGCAACCCCGGGGTCTGGGATGTACAGCATGAGGTACAGCTGCCCAGCGGCCACAGCATACACCACATCATATCTATCGGTGCCGGTCACGTTGAAAAGCTGAAGCGGGTCCTGCTGCAGTACCTGCAAGCAAGTAAGGGGGCTGCAGGGAGTTCTTCTCCGCCCTGTCCACAGCTGAACCTGGCTCAAAACGGAACGCAGCATCCCTTAGAGCATGACTCACGCTCAGGCGTGTGATGTAAGCAGCAGCAGTTGGATACCCAGCAGCTAGATGCCAGTCTGGACATGTGCCACACAAGTCAAATAGTGTGGGAGACACCTGATCAAGCCTGAAACTTGCAACCTGGGCCTGCCTCATTAGCTCACCACTGAAGGGCCTTGGGCCCCTGTGTGGCCATCTAGTTCTCACTTGCACTCCTCGAAACCACCCTTCACAGCGTCAGCCACATTGAAAGCACGTGCACCAAGCCTGCCTCTTACCCTCTCGCCAAAGTTTATGTAGATTGGTACTTGCGTGCTGTCTGTCTCAATATAGTGCTCGGGGGACGTGATAGTAACCTGCAAACCACAGTCGGGCTCTTTTGAGGTGCAGTTTTCACATTCAAGCAGGGGCACAGCACCTCTCAATTCCAAGCAGGGGCACAGGCCTAGAATCCTGTGCGGAAGGCAAGCTTGTCAGGTTGGTGAAGCAAGTCGCCTTTCCCATGCACGCCTAGCCTGCTATGCTACGTATATGTAACCCGGGCTTGAGCCCCATGGTACGATGGTCACATCCTAGTCTGCTCCACAGCCGTGCATGTCGACACAGCACACGCAGTTGCACAGAAAACATGCCAACTCGATTCTGTAGCTGCTCCGTATTGTTGCTGGCATAGGAGTGCAGCCCACCTCCAAAGGACCTCTACGGACGCTGGTGCCGCTGCTGCCAACGCAGTTGGCACTGCTGATGCTTATGGGCACCAGTTCCTGCAGCAGGCAAGTCAATGGACCACCTGAAAGGCCTGCGTCAAGATAGCTCCTTGGCTCATTCTGGCGCGTGAGGTCATGAGTACTGGATGCCTTTGGGAACAGCAACTTGTGGCACCCATGCCCCCCTTCCTCCCTCAACTGGAGCGCTACTGAAAGGCACCTAGGCTCGCACTTCCCACAACAGCCCTGTGCTGGAATGTGGGTATTAAGCCAGCGTCTGCATGTTGCCGTCACACCTGCTGAGTCGTCTGGTTAACTGCGTTGCCGTTGACAAGGGTGAAGGTGGAGTTGATGGCAAGGGTCAGGTTCCAGGGCTGGCACTCTCCCACGGCCGGCAGGGCACTAGCTGGGATCGGCACAGGAGCACCCCCTCCGGGCCAGTACTGCCCCGGCTGCAGGGAAGGCAGCTTCCCCTGCAAACAAGACACATACCAATGTAATGTGATGCAGTCACACGGCAATGGAGCAGCTGAGCTATACGCAAACGGATGGCTTGGATGAGAGCATGCCTTAGGCTGTTTGCCCTGGTTGCGGGGAGGGCACCTTCCTCTGCGGGCACGATCTATTCGACATATCATTTATGCTGCTATGAGGTTGCGCAAGGCGGCTGAGATGGCTGCAGGGCACACCCCCCGGGCAAGGTCTGCCCTGGCTGCCCCAGCGAACGCAGCCTCCCTTGCACAGGCAGCGGCACCCCTGTCTGGGTAGAAGTTTAAAGAACCACTGCAAACAGAGGGCTGGCTAGTTCTTTCTGTGCAGATTGATGGAAAAAAAGCCGTCCCTCTCGCTTCATGCCGCTAGCCTGCCTAGAAGGCCCACAAACAATATCCAGAGCACCTGCTGCCGGCATCACGCAAGCTCTGTCAGCCCACTCTCCCTATATCACTAAGCGCCTGCACACCCCATCCACCTGGTAAGACTCCGACATCTATACGCGCACTGCCCATCACACCCCCACCACACCATGTACAGACTTCCCAAGGCGCCGTAAGACCTCATGCAGGGTGAGGTGAAGAGGGCCTGTTACACCTCTCACCTGGGCTGGTACAACCAGCAGGGGTCCTGTGGTGGTGCCGCTGGCGCTGCTGCCATTCATTGGTGGCGTGCCCACATACACAGCGGTCTGCAGGCTCTGCACCGCCACTGTTCTCATGCCTGTGTTGCGCAGCTGGAGCCGCAGGTCGTACGCGCCATCTGCTCCCGGAGGGCCACTGTCCAGGTCGACGCGCTGGCCTGCCCTGACTAGCTTGGTCACGTTGTTGAGGGTGACTCCGGCCGTATAGAATGGGGAGGAGGAGGCTGCCAACGCCCTAGGGACAGTTGGACCAGCCACACATGCCAGCAATACCAGGATGCCAAGGCGGGGCCACATGCTGGAAGTATGGTCGGGTGCCTTCGGCTAAGAAAGTCAGCTGTGATCTAACAAGCGGAATGGCACTCCCGCATGGTCGCCTCGCGGCCAGGGGCTCAGGCCCGGTTGCAACCACCCAGCAACTGCCGAGTACTGCGACACAAGGGTCCAGCTTGAGTACAAGCCCCAAAGCTTTCAGAAAACAATACTTAATCCAGAGGTGGTCTGGGCCAGCCTTGATCGCGATTTCCGGCATTGGCGCCTGGTACCCCGGTCACGTAAGCTATTAAGTAACCGTGGAAACAGCAACTCCTCCTCCTAGTATTCACCTTGAATGAGGCGAGCTGAGCGCTGTAAAACTCTTGACGCATGACATGATATGGACCGCAACGAGAGCACCGTTGGAAGCAACAGGGCTCACGAAGCTTCAGCAGAGGTTTCCAACTCCACCGATCATAAATAGCTGACCATTAGCGTTGGGCCCAACACATTAGCTCCTCAGCAGCGCATCCCAGCCTGCGGCAGGCAGCTGCTGAGTCCGCCGGTCTCACCACTTCCAGCAACCCCTACGGTTCTGCCAACGAGAGGTGGACGAAGAAGTGTCCAACGTCCCCCAGGCCCGCCCTGCTGGTGCCAGCTGGCATTTTCCGGGGGAGGTGGCCTTGGACACAGCCCGCACACAGGAGGCGGGAACAGCAATGAGTGCAGCGCCTGGCAACAGGTTGGCCTGGAGCGACCTTAACGGTCAAGCAGCCTTGGACGCAGCTCCTGGTCCGGGTGCTGAAGGTCAAGGGGTTAGCTTGGGCGCGGCCCCCGCCCAAGAGGGCAGAGCAGCCTTGGACGCAGCCCCTGCCCATAACTTTGACCGAGCAGCGACCACCCGGCATGCATACCTAGGAGGCAAGTCATTGCTGCACCCTAGGCTGTTGTTGGTCAGCTGACGGCTCTGCTGCCTGTACTGGCGGTGCTCGACGGTGACACACTTGCTCTGCCGGCATCGCTGTTCCAAGCAAAATTCCCACTGGCAAAGTGGAGCCGGCTTGGCGAGTGGGCCATGGCAGGTTGAACCAGTCAGCTCAAGTGCCCAAACAGCTGGCCTGGGTTTGCTGGAGTGGAGGCACACAGTGTGAATGGCCTTGGCTGCCTGCCATGCTAGCCCCTCTTGCAGACAACCTGGAGGACTTGGAGGGGAGCCACGCTGTGCTGGTGCCAGGACCTACTTACAGGGTCCCGCTGTTTCCCTTGGAAGGTGCGGTGACGCAGTCACATCTGTGTGTGCCTTTCCATGTCCCTGCCGGTCAACTGAGGGGTCAGTGGGTATCCTGGCTGGCATCACTTCTGCACCGCGCTGCGGCCAGTGGCCCAGAGATAGTGAAGTAAAGTAAATTTTGATTATGTTTTGCCTTCTGTACCTGCTCGGTGCTGCTGCGTCTGGTGGTGCTGCGTCTCCCCCCTTGATCACAGCATCATCTCCATCAAAACACAAATTACCCTCTGCCGCCCTACTGGCAGGCGTGGTGCTGTGTTTTTATAATGCCTTGCCTGTTTCAGGTTGTAGCGTTGCAGTATTAAACTACTGACCATAATCCCACCCTGGCCACCTTCACACAGGCGTGGTGCTTTGTCCCGGGGATACGCTCCCCCTCAAGCTGCAGCACCCTGCAGACCAAGCCATGGCACAGAGGGCGGTCCAGGCGGCGCCGCCCTTGAAGGGACTCATAGCGGTGGTGGGTTCCCCTTCTGCCCTTTGCTATGTCTTGTTTGCACACATCCCAGGAGGGGGGGGGGGCGATTAGTTGGGTTAGTTGGGACAGGCTGCCACGTGTCGCCAGATGCTGCACTGCAGAAAGCTGTCGCCAGCAAGGCGGTGAGACACCTTGGAACCGGGGCTGGGGAGGCCTTCCACCCCTCTGCCCTTCCCCTTGCTCCCTGGGCTTGCAGGCCTGCCTCCAGCAGCTGTCCCGCTGGCGCCACGTCATACCCCGGGTCGGCTGCCTGGCCCAGATCAAGCAGCTGCGGCTGCAGGACGACGGCACGCTCTGCATGGTCTGCAAAGGTGCAGCTGTGAGGCACAGAGATTACCCCTGCAGTTTTAGATTGTGAACGTGCGCGACCCATATTGCTGCCGTCTGGGCCCTGCCTGTGCTTGACTAGGCACGCTCTGCATGGTAGGGGCACGCTGTATTTGATGTGCAAGGGTGCCTTCTGCTTCCATACCAGCTGGAGCATATCTGGCAGAGAGCTTCGCCCCAAGTGAAACCCGTGGGTGCGCCTGGCTGCTTGCTGTTGTAGCTGACTACCTTCGAAATAAGAACAGCGCCTTACCATGCTACAGTTGTACTGCATGCCATAAACGTGCCTTGCTGCCGCCCCCTCACCACCTTATGGAGCAGCCCTCCGCCCACTGTGGCACTTCACTCGTAGCACCTAGGTTAGGCTAGGCTAGACTAGACTAGACTAGGGTAGATTACACAAGACTAGACTAGACTAGACTAGACAAGACCAGACTACACATGACATAGCACTCACAGCACTCCCTTCCCCATGCAGGCCGCGAGCGAGCGCTCCTCCTGGTCCAGTCGGCTAGCCAGCAAGTCGAGGAGCAGGTCAGCCTCCAGCTGCTGCCGGACCCCCCCGTCCTTGCGGTTCCCCGCCCTGTAATGGCGGCCGCCTCTTACTGGGCCCCCTGGGCGTACCGCCCATTTGACGCGTACCGGCTGGCGGGGCAAGCTAGGCAGCTGCTGGCAGCAGTGGCGCCACACGTGAGTGTGGAGTGTCACCGGTGGCGGATGAAGTGGGCTCCCCTTCGATAGTGAGTTAGTTGGCTTGTGAACTGGTTGCATGCTGGGTAGGAGGTGCCAGCTGGCGGCTGTGGCGCGCAGCATGTGTGGCGTGCATATGCGCTGCAGGGCGGTCATGCGATGTGCATGGCGGCGGACAAGGGGGAAGGATGGGGGGGTGTCTGACAGAGCGGGTGTGGGGGGTCCACATTATGGGGGTCCGTATCTAGTGCAGGTCCCAGTCAGGATGTCTGGCGGTCCCCTGTTCCCTGTGCTACTGGCTGACTGTGAAGTGGCAGCCCGCCGCATTTGTTCTGAATGTGCCGGCTGCCCCGTGCCTTGTATCATCTCACTGTGATGTAGATTTACGCTGGTTGCAGAGGTGCCACCTTATTCAATGGTGGGGAGCACGCGCAGCAGTGGTACTCCCCTGGCCTTGATGTGCTGGTACAGTCAGGGGTGGGAAGAAAAGCAGGCCTCCACAGCCTCCGCCCCGCTACTGCAGATTGCTGCATGTCATGCATGCAGGTGCCTGCTTTCAGGGGTGACCCCCTGGCCCTGTCTTACTGGCTGGTCTCCAACCTCCCGCTGGATGACTCAACACGACAACAGCTGCTGGAGGCACACTCAGGTGGGGAAGGGCTTTGGGAGAGCTTTCTCAAGCTGTTTTAATCTTTCTGAGCTTCGGAAATAATCCCCTCATTTTGTCACTGGCCTTAAATTGCGACAGCAGATCGAGGCGCACTCAGCCCTACTTCTCTGTGCTCAGCAGCGTTTGAAGACTAGCTGCTGTTGGAAATTACAATCACATAGCAAGCTCCTGCTGGGCGACCCTCTGAATTTATCAGCCAAATGGGATTGGTATGCGTGGCTGCAGCTGCTGACCGGCTGCAGCGGGAGGTGCAGCTTTTGCGGGGGATGGGAGCTGTGAGATGCCGAGGCTGCCACAGCCAGGTGGGTCAGCTGGCAGCACCTAAGCCAGTCATGTATGTACAGGGAGGACAGCATGCATACATTGCTCTGCTAACGAGGGGATATTCGTCCAGTTTGGGCCCTCCATACCTTCGTGGGAGCTGTAAGCGAGCCCTGGTGCAGGTGGCCATGTGGGGAATTTTCAGGCGAGGGAGTGATTACGTAATCGCAGGTGGGCAGCCCACGCCCGTGCTTGAGTGGGTACCTGGTTGCAGGTGGGCAGCCTGCGTGACGTGGTCCAGATGAGTGAGGAGGGCGTGAGCGGGTGCTATGTGAACCCTCACGGGGTGGTCCACGACATCTTCATGCTGGGCAAGGTGGGCGGGGATGACTTAACCACATGGCAAGGGTGGCGGGGGAGGACTCAACCACATGGCAAGGGTAGCAGGGGATGACTCAACCACATGGCAAGGGTAGCAGGGGATGACTCAACCACATGGCAAGGGTGGCGGGGGAGGACTCAACCACATGGCAAGGGTGGCAGGGGATGACTCAACCACATGGCAAGGTGGGCGGGGATGACTCAACCACATGGCAAGGGTGGCGGGGGATGACTCAACCACATGGCAAGGGTGGCAGGGGATGACTGAACCACATGGCAAGGGTGGCAGGGGATGACTGAACCACATGGCAAGGGTGGCGGGGGATGACTCAACCATATAGCAAGGTGGCGGGGGATGACGCAGCCGCATGCCTGGAGCTGGCGTCGTCTCCCCATGCGGCAGGGTGACTCAGTAGCTGCCTCCCTACTTCTAGTCGTCCCGGGTCTTTGGCCTGGGCTGCTGTCAGGCTGTGCTGGCCTGCGCCTGTCTCAAGGGGCTGGCTCTGGCAGGCTTGGGTCCCCCCCCCCTTCCGGTGAAGTTGGGCAGTCTTCACCTGCGCACACTGGTCTTGCTCGTGTCTCATTACCTACGCGCAACACTTTGCTAATACCTTGTCCTGCTTCCTTCTTGCTGCCCTGTCGCAGGTGCAAGGCCTGGTGCTGGAGGGCTCCCCACAGACCGACAGCTCCTGGTTCCCAGGCTACGCCTGGACGGTGGCCTACTGCCGCCGCTGCTGGCGGCACCTGGGCTGGCGCTTCACAGCCGTCACAGCAGGACTGCAGCCGCGCTGCTTCTATGGACTGCGGCGCTGCACAATCCAGGTGTGGGGAGCGGCTTGCTGCTGAGAAGTAATTGTTGTTCTTGGTTTATAGGCCACCACTCTTGGGTTTATAGGCCACCTTGTTGCTCAACCAGCAGGTGTGATAGCGAGTGAGGGATGAGATGCGGGGTTGATGTTTGGCCCTGGCTGAAGCATTGTATTTCTATCTGTATGCAGGGTGCTACCTTTGCGCCCCAAGCGCCACCCAGCGCCTATGACAGTGAGGAGTGGGAAACACAGGACGGGTCTCCCCCATCCACAGACGGTCTGTCGGGCCTGACCACTGATGAGCTGGCACTGTTGGCTGAGGAGTTGGAGGATGAGTCAGGGGCTGAGTCGGGTGGAGAGCCGGAGGCGCTGCAGTTGCTGGAGGGGGAGGAGGGTTGAAATGGTGTGGACTTGGGGGCGTGGAGTAGTGATATGGTGCTTGGCTGTATCTCTTTGTGGCCCTGCGCGGACAGAAGTGGTGGTAGGAAAGGGGAGCAACCGCTGTGATGAGGGCGAGAGCTTGGGGGTTTCCTGGGTGATGTCACTCGTGAGCGCGTAAGCTTGCTCGGAGCTGTTGCTGATGATTCTCAATGGTTGCCTTGCCACTGCCTGGCGTGCTATAATCCGGATGAGGCATGGAGTGAAGTGTGCTGTCCGGTGCCTACAGGACGTGCTTACCTACCCGTTGCCTACAGAGTGTGCTTACCTACCTACCCTTGCCTTGGTAGGTCTACAAGCCATGTCAACCATTAGCTGCATTTAGTCATTCAAGATCATGACTGCCTGTCCTTACCAACCTGTAGGGCCATTTCCTCTTAAAGTGCTATCTCAAAATAGCATATTATCCCAGACAGCAAATGGAGAGGTTGGCAGATAATAATGGACTGGTCATCCCCGTCAACACACAAAGGCAAAATGGGAAAGCAGCTATGCAGCATGGAGAGGAGCGTGCAGCAGCAACCAAACCTTGAAAGCAATCAGCAGTCATGTGATGCCCTCTGGTCATGATGGTACAAAATTATTTAGTCACTCCTCTCTAGCAGCAGGATATTTCCAACACACCCTTGATCGCATAATGGACGGAAATGTGCAGCCTGCTAGCAGGCTATGCACTGCTGCCAATGCTGGCAGCCTGATCACAACATGCAAGGCAAGCCCACAGCATACCTCACAGCCACCCCTAATAGTTCAATGCAGTCATGCTCTATTTGCAGACAACTGCCACCAGTCACAAGGTCCATAGGGTCCCCGGGCCCAAGGCGGGGGTGGGGTGAGAGTTCTCGTTCGGGAAGTAGAGGTAACAGTCAGGCTCCTATCATTGCAGTCGCTGGCCGTTATGCTAGGTACATAGCCACTCTACGATGGCTACTAGTCCATGCATTGCTCAGGCACTTGCCAGGTTGGTGCTTGGGAGGACCCGGCTGGCAACAGCCTTGCCCACGCTCCCCTTCCCGCGTCGAACCAGCCACGTGTGTGTCTCGAGGCTCTGGCTGAGCTGGACCCGCTGTCTCAGGCTATGTTTGGGCTTACCGTGCTGCTCTGCCATGCCGTGCTAAGAGCGGCATGAGACCCCAAAGGCTGACGACTGCACCCTGGCCAGCACGACTTGTCAGCGGCATCCATGCTACATGCATTGCGCCTCTTGCGCAGCACGCTGGCCACGCTGCGCAGTGCAGTTGCCGTGCTGGGCACGCTATGGATCCCAGGAGGCCGCCGACCGCGAGCTGGCCAGCTCATAGCGTGCCTGCTCCAGCTGGTTCTGGTACCCGCGCAGCATCCTGCACCGTCAGTGGCACCAGCCCCAGCATTGGCCGCTACATAAGTCCCCAGTGAGAATGCAGAATAGGAGACTAGCCTGACTTAACTAACCAGGTTCCAGGGATTCTCAGCTCTACCCACCATGCCACCCGACACGCACCTTTTGCACCTGCATGCTGGCCTCCCAGCGCCCTTTCACTCATTTTGTCATTTGTGGCACAACATGCTGCACGCCGGCAGCCCACAAGCTTGGGTGTGCGTGATACCCACCTCCGCAGCAACCACGCCCGTGCTGCCCTAATAAGCATCCAGCAGTCCAGCCTACCAGTGCCCCCCCCCCCCCTCCTACCTCCGTGTCGTGTCCAGCTCCCTCTCGATGGTCTGCATGCGGCTGCGCGTGTTGCCCAGCTCCCCCGCAGAGGTCTCCAGCTGCCGCTGCACCTCCTGCGCGCAACAAGCAGGCATGCCCCCTGGCAAATTTGTACATTCCATGCAGGAGGGCGTCCCTGCCGCCACACATTCCCCCTGCCGCCGCGCCTCCTGACAGCGGCACAAGGCGCTTGCGAGCTTTCTGGTTGTGCTGTCCCGCATATCTTATGCGGCGCGCGCCTTGCTGGAGGCGTCGCCCAACAACCGTCCCTGCAAGAGTGCTGCCGCACCGCGGGACGCAGCACCTTCCGAAAGACCCAAGAGAGCAGCCTCCATGACAGGGCTAGGCAGCCATGACTACAAGCCCCTGGAAAGGGATCAAGAACCTCACAGGCCCCCCTGTGATGCACCTCCCTGCCTGCTCTCTCCAAGGGGGTTAGGTAATACAAGCCCGCCAGCACCATCTTCGCTACTGTCCTCAGGATCCAGTGCACAGCTGTGTAGACTGTGCTGTGCTGGTTTCTTCAATACACCCCACCTGCAGCGCCTTCCCTAGTGTCCCCAGGGTCACCTGCAGCTGCCCCAATGCTTTCATGCTTGCAAGCCTGTCTGTCACTGATAACCCTTGGATCACCCACCTGCAGCTGCTGGGTCTTGCCCTCCAGCTCAGCGATCGCCGCCTCCAGGTCAGCTGACGTGCTCCGCAGGCTCGTCCTGTAGAACGATGGATAACTTCCCCGCTATGAGTGCCCAACCCCTGCCACTCTGCTTCATCTCTTTGCACTCGTCCCCCAACCACTTTGCGCCCCGCACCCAGCCACCGACATCAAATGCCTGATTCCCCCTTGTGCTCTCCTGCTCTTTCTTCACAGACAAGTGTCTGTCACGTGTGCTTCCATTCGGCAGTCTGCAGCTGTGCTCCCTTACGACTGCCTCACACCGAGCAGCACTCTGTGTTTCCTCCTTCCCTCCTCCCTCCTTGGCGCCCTTCTAGTTGTCTATGCCAACATCATCCCGCCACCTGACCATGCTGCCCTTCAAAACATGTCTATCACCCAGGCCGCCCCCCGCCCTGCCCTACCACCCACTTGGCATCCAGCAGCTGGTTTTCTAACTCCTCCACCAGCGACGACTTGGACTCCAGGTCAGACTTGGCCCGCTGCAGCTCCTCTGCAGCAAGAGAAGCAACATGCACATATACATGGTGAGTATCTGGGCCCAGGCGGATCGCCAGCAAGAGAAGGGCTTCCGAGTCATAGCTAGGCTCGCAGCCCCGCAGCAAACGCAGATATATCCAGCCAGAATAGCGACGCACAAGGTAGCCAGACCATGAGCTTCACGTGGTTCTCGCGCAGCACGGGAGGCCTGAAGAAGACGGTGAGTGTTGTGCTCTGCAAAAGCCTTATGGCTGGCGCACGTACCTTCTTTGACTCGCAGCTGGCTGTCCCGGTCCTTCAGCTCCTTGCGGTGCCGCTGCACTTTGTGTATGAGCCCCACCGTGAGACAGGTCGCGCCGGCCAGCAGCAGCTGCCCTAGGCTTGCGCTGCCGCCGCTGCTCAGCTGCTGCTGGTGCTGCCGCGGCCGCCGGTTCTCCTTGGCTGTGGAGGAGCAGCACTTGGAAACAAAGTATGTGGCCAGGATAGGTTCGATAGAACACAGGGGGGCCAGCACGCTGGCAAGTACTTACATTACATAAGCAGCCTGTGGGCTAGCCTAGAGAGACCCTCGATAGGGGCGCCCGAAGCGGCACGGCATTATGCAGCCAAGGTGGCCAGCTCACCTGCAGTATTCGCTTGCTGTGAGCGTCTCTGCTGGGGCTTTTTTGATCCCCTGCTCTCTGCTTCCTGCTGCATGATAACGTTCGTCATCAACGTCAGTAGGTAAAAGTGCTGTAGGCTAATCATTAAGGACAGAGTCACTTCTGCAGGCAAGCACGACATGGTCGACAGCTCGCACTTTGGTTTGAGGTTGCTTTCTTCCCGGTGATACCCCTCAGATTCCCCACCAGGACTTTCTCCATCGTCTTCCAACCCTACAGTAGCAAAGATCGATACATTAGTCTCAGGCACACCCTGGGAAACAGCTATCTAGCTCTAGAGCCAGCTGCACCCGTGCTCTCTCGACTGCTGTGAGTCTTCTCACCATACCAAGCATGAAAGGCGCAGTAAGTGTAGATGGGCCGGCCAACACTTGTTGGCTGCTAGGGTGTGGGTGTCATAAGGTAAAGCTGCACTGGTGTGTAGTGCAAAAGGCTGCACATTGGCGCTCCCTGTCTAGTAGACGCTACAGAAAGCGGAGATGCAATACTTTCGCCTCAGGGCACAGCCGCAGCCGTGCCTGGAGTGGTGCCCTGCGAAACCACAGGGACCAGCCACGGACGGGCGTCGGCAAGGACATGCCCTCAAATACACGTCATGGAGCAGAGCCTATATCATGGCTTTGGGCGCCACCGGATGATGCGGCAGCCCAGCCGTGAGGGCAGTGAAGGCTTGGCTGTACGAATTACACTGACAGGGCTACCTCTGGTGTGGCTCCACACACGGCTTGCTTCTGACAGCATCGTAACTGCAATAGGCGTTGGTGCTTGTGAGTCGACCCCCTGCAAGCATGCAAATTGCTATCTGTAGCATGCGTCACCCCTAAAGTATGGGCCGTGTTGGTCGCAGCACACTTGCGGAATGCTGGGCAGGCCTCCATTCCCTACATGGCAGTAGGCAACCTTAGCCACCTGCGCGATGCCATATGTCTCAGCTGCAACGCAAGTTGGTGCGCCCGCAGATTGTTCAGCCCCAACTGGACCTTGATGCGGTTGCAAACCTTGGTGACGGCATAGCATGGCTTTTGGGAGCCATTGATGGCTTCCACCACGTCAAGAGGCAAAGTTGGGGCGCTGAGGTTTCCTGCACGCCACTCCGGTGGCATGGCCCAAGCAAATCAGGTGGGTGGCAGCATTGGCCATTCAAGGGGGAGTGTGGTGGTTGGGGTGATTAAGACCAGTACTTCACTGGTGGCAGGCAACGCTAAGGGAGGAGAGGCAAGGGTGGACTGTACTGGCGGAGCTGGAGGAAGGCTTGCTGTTCTTGGGTCATGCTGTATGCGTGAAGGGCCCATGCTCGGCCGTGTCTAGCCACCTCCCCAGCCTTTGGTGCTCCGCTGATGCATCCCCTTCATTTTTGCTCAACTACAGGCATGACTACTTCCCAATAATACATGTTTGCTGAACTACTGGCATGACTACTTCCCAACAATACACTCCACGGCCTCAAGTTGGCACACCACAGTAGGTCAGCTCGCTGCCCCGAGGTCCGGTGTTGGTCGCGCCGCAAGGTCCAAGACCCTCTTCAAGGGCCCAAAGTCGGAGTTTTAGGGGATCACGACAGGCACAGCATGCCGAGCAACTGCCGAGCAAATCACGACTTGCCAAGTGGCAGGTACTGTCCTGGTACCATGCCTGGTACACGCGCAGCATCTGCTCCAGCCGGGCTAGAAGAAAGACTACAAAATGCGATATGATACGATGTCAATACTGGCTTTGGGGCTCGGACTGGCAGTGGTCAGCGCATCAGCGTAAGCGCCTACATTGCCGGCACCTGCAGTGACAGCCGAGCCCAGGAGCCAATGCGCGACCGCAACTGCAAACTTACAGCTAGGGTGTTGCTGGTTATGCTGCCCTGGCTAGTCGTTGGCGAAGGTGCGGAGATCGCAGACTGACCATCTTGACTAATTAGTGATCTGAGAAGTCGAAACCGATACAGGTCTCCTCGCAAAGTAGGCTTGGCTTCCTAGTTGGTGCGGCGTGTTATTCTCCGCAGACAAGTCGAGTTTGGGTTGTGAACATTAGCCAGCTTACGACTGGGCGAGGGCTAACGCGTGGGATATCGATAAATCAACTCACGCCATCAACGGGGGTTGCACCTTGAAACATGGACTGCTATATAAGCCCAGAATGCCTAGGCAGGGGTCAATTAGGGTGCAAGCGGGCGGTGTATCAGCGCGTGTGGGGCTTGCACACTAGTGGGCGACTGCTGTGCAGACATCTTGTGGCCGCTGTCCGCTGTTTGCAGGTCGCCCAGCCTCTTCCAAGGTGGAGATATCTCGCCCATCGATGGGCGGCCAGTTCATAGGTGTTAGCACACCTCTGGAGGAGAAGGTAAGCACCAAGGGTACCACCGGTGCTCAGCAGTTGAGCCTTTCAGATATCTGCAGCTAGTTAGCCGCAACTCAGCCTGGGTGGTGCTTGAACCGGTTGAAGCACCAGCTGCGCTTATGCAAGGTGTTATAAGCAACTGCAGCGTCGCTCGTGTATGGCACCATGTATACCATGCATGTGACAATGTATGGCACAACAAGTTGGGGTGTATAAACGCCTAGGCCTCATGGGCACAGTGGCAGCCGTGCCATGAGTGGTGCTCTAGGAAAACCACAGGACACCCGCCAGGCGCATGGGGTAGGAGCCTTTGAGAGGACAACTTGAACATTCATGAGCACCAAAGTGGGGGCTGTTGTTGGACGCGTTGTGTAGGCTTGACATCTGGTTAGGGTTACGCACATATTTGCAGAAACTGTCCTAACACTCCTGCTCCTGCTTTGTTGCAGGCTGGCTTCTCTCCAACTCCTGAAAGTTCTCCATCCAACAGCACTCCAACGTCTGAAAACACTTTTTATCGGGGTTCGGTCGTCCTCAGCGCGCAGGTGGGGACGCTGGCAACAAGGGCTGGCCTAGGGGCTGGCCCCGGGGGTGTGGCGGACTACTGCCTTCCTTACGTGCCCCACCACGGCAAGCCAGTATTCATTGAGCGACACAACTACCCACTCTCGTTGTAACCAGGACATTATTATTATGATTTGTACTCTCACTTGCTTATGCAAACCCGGTGCCGGGAAGGAAGTGGGTCGGTTCTTAGGGTGGCATTTTCTTCTACCTGCGGCGCTGCTGTCCATGGAGGTACTCAAAAATCATTATGCCATGGCTTCAGGATAAGGTGGACTCCGCGGCAGACTGCCAGGGTGGCTGTGCAGACGACCCTGTTTGCGAGTTTTGGTCTTATTGCCCCAAGAACGCCACAGATGGGTAGGTACTGCTCCTGCAATAGTGGTAGGGTGCACATAGCCAAGGTCCGCGGTGTGCACTTTACCCTATGCTTGTACCTAGAAGATGCGGTACTTGCAGGTTTGGTGAAACTCGGTCAGTTTGGTAAGCAGAGCGCTTTCCTACCAGTTGAGCCTTCATGCAAGCACAGCTATGTGTATATTCTATCCAAGGACCTCTTTGCTCTGTATAGGTGTGATGCCCTGTACTTCACTGGTGTACGCTATGATGCCTCACTAGACCCCGTCAACCCAGGATTTTGCGTCCTATCCAGAAGCACCAAGCGCGGGGAGAAGGTGAGCTGGTATCCTATTGCTAGGTATGGTCGGAGGCTTAGCCACAATGTAAGTGATATGGTTTGCTGACATAGCAGATCCCTCCTGTGGCTGCTCCCCCCCCCCGGGTGGGGGGGCCCCCCCACACACACAGACACACACGCATGCACGCACGCACCCACACGAACCGACTCACAGTGTCACCACCACCACTTGCCACCACCAACCAATGCTGCACACCACTGCGGCCACGCCTTCCAACCCCAACTCCCACCGCTCCCAAACCCAACCTCAACCACCATCACCATCATCATAACCACCGACACACCATTCCAGCACCACGCCCATACCCACGTACCAAACACCACAAAAGCCATGCAAAAAACTTTCCTCTATTTGTGCAGGACTACATGCTGAGAGAGGGAAAGGATGTGCTGTGGTCCGGTGGCATGTTCGTGTGCCCACTCCATGAGGCCCCAACAAACTGGACCCTGACATGTGAGTAACAGCCCTTCCATGAGTATTGATGTTTCCCCCTTGCTGTGAAGGGTCAAGGTCTCTCCTGTCTTGCCAAAGAGCACTTCACAGCCACTGGGGATCTAACTTTCGAAGGCATGTACCTCTATCCAACAGCAGCTCAAGACTCCTAGGAGCCTGTTTTGGACAGGCTTGGCACAATCGCATGGGCAGCACAGTCTTATGCCCATGCTCTCAAGCTGGCATGTAGCAAGCCATGATGTTGTGGCCTTCCCCATGGCCATCAACGAGGCTGGCGGGCCAGCCCAGTGTTACAGCATCAAGAAAGACGACTTTGTGGACTCTCCCCCCTCTTACGGTGAGACACACGCAAGCCGTGGGCTCGATACGAACTGCCTTTGCGAGTGGCAACATGTAATTTAGCACGCCGGCCCTCATTTGTATAGATATCCGAGAGTAGGAAGGCCGGCATGCTATATTCGTATTGCCTAGCCCTCGCAGTCCTACAGCAATGCGGTCTTTCCGTGTGCCACATCGTCTTCCGCAGCCCCTGCTTTGTTAGCATCTAGAGCTCCGTGCAAAAATGTACGTACCCGGCCCCAAGGCGACCAGGAGCTTTTTACACACACTGCTATTTGTTCAACCACTGTGGCAGGTACTTGCAAGAAACCAAGCTCCAGCCTAAACAGTACTGTTGAGGCAAGTTCTGGTAGCGTTATGGTGGCGCCAGAGGCCACGTCCTAGTCTAAAGGTTCATAGTGTGTAATGGAGGGCGTCTCCTTCACTCAAACTCTTGGCTGGCGTGCAGTGGTTTACGAGGGCACCACTCCAAGCCCGGTTGCTGCTGTGCCTTGAGGGCCTGAGCATACTTTATTCATGAATGAATTTTTCTCCTTTTGAATTTTAATGGCTGCTGGCATGGAGCCCCCCACATTTATTCCTGCACTGATCCATTGCACACTTCATTCCATGCGCTGCAGGCCTTTGCGAAACAGCTTTGTGATGGTACCCGCGTCCGGGGAAAAGATGTTGATGCAAGTGTTGCACAGGCCAAATTCTTCTCAGCCATCCAAGTGGGCGAACAGGAGGCAATTGACGCTGTAACTGCGCTTATCTACGTGGACACGGAGCTGACCTGCTGGGACAGCCAAACTATCTTTCAAGTGCTACAGCCGCCAGACGACAGTAAGCGTTGCATTGCAGCTGTAACCATTTATATTGCACTCACGGTATGCGATTGTTGGCCCCATGGTGGTGATGAATGCACTAGTCCAAACATATCGCCACTGGACCTGGGGGTCACAGGGCTGAGCACAACTCGGGAAGCACCCCATCTGTCCTAGTATGGCAACGACTGACTGACAGCTCCCCTGGTGCCTCCATGTGCAGAAATCAGTGCCGATTCCTTCTATGATCAAATCACCAACCTCCTCGTGTACACCACAAACCTCGCCAACGCAGCGGAGAATGCCGGCCTGGGCCTATGTGCTGTGATTTACACCATGAAGGATGGCGATGACACTTCGAAGGAGCTTGTTACCATCGTGCACACAGGTGACCACCGCCAGGAAGGGGTTAACTAAGGCAAAGGGCCACCTGGATTGCGAAGCGATGCTTGCCACCATGCTGCGTGCGAATGGAGGGCATGGCTACATTGACTTGATGTTCTTGCAAGCTGACGGTCTTTGCAATGGTGTGTCATGTTGTGGGTTATTTCCCTCTTATACAGCAAACCAAGGCAGAATGCCCACAAGCATGACGTCAGCCTTAAGTGAAGGCCAAAGGTGACCACTGAGCATAGACGGGTCCGTTTGTTGCCGTTCAGGCACCGACACATAGACCAGTTGACCATGCAACCCATGCGCAGCTTGTTAGCATGGGTGGCAGATAGTGCGAACAGGGAGTAGAGCTGGGCTGGACTGGACTGACAGGGCTGGATGTCGTGGTGGCAAGCTACCAAAGCCCGCAAGAGGCAGCAGCCACCGAGAGCACAGACAGAAACTTTACTTTGTTGATCCTGCACTTGCCTTTGTAACGCTGACACTATCATTGACCAGCAAGCCGTGTCCCAAAGGACCGTAGGTTTGCTAAGCCAACGTGTCAGCGGGTCCATGGCTTTGAAAAGGTCGGGTGCTCTGAACGAGATACATCGCCGTAGTGCAATGGTTTCTAGTGTCTAGTCTGAATCAATCATCGTGCAGGTCCTTGTCCAGGTTAAGCTGAGCAGCACAGAGAAAGGTGCCCTGGATATTTGCAGCTGTACCAAGTAAGCAGTGTAGTCGATGGTGGCCACCATTTGGTGGGCGCAAAAACTAAGGGTCAGACCCACAGAGAGGTCACGAGCTGTCAGGACAGCGCGCTGCCTGCCTGCAATGCACGGTTCAAGTAGAGGTGTGCTATGCCAAGAAGAGGAGGAAGGGGCAGAAGTGCGAGTTAAACTGAGGGTAAAAGTTTGGGCATGCAGCACTCTCGTGTCCCTCCTGGTTGGTGGTGCTCTTTTCTTGCTGCATCACTGGAGACTGAGCGGAGTTTGATTGCTTTCTTCCCTGCCCGGATACTGTGGGATGTCCAATTTTGTGAGACAAGGTGCCTGTGATACCCCAAAGATACCTAGCAGGAGCTTCCCTCGTCACCCAAGCGAAACTGGGGCCTGCCATCTCATCTCCACGAGTAGTCATATTTTACAGTGCATCGTGACATAAAGGAAGCCTACTTGACGTTACCCTGAGATCCCTGCTGGCAAAGGAAGGAGCTGCAACATGGTGAGTCGCGACGCTCTGATCCCGCAGAGCTCCACTTGGTTAGGGAACTGGGCGGGTTGCTACCATGCTGACATGTTGGCGCAAGTAGGGATGTCTGTGCGTTGCAGCCCCCTGGCCGCGTTGGCACCTTCAAGGTTGGCGTCTACCGGACAGGGAGCGTTAGGGAGCGTCGTTGTGGGGAGGAGCGCAGCGATTTCAGTGCAGCCTTACATCATGACCCACTTTCAGAGCAGCCAAGAGGACAGCCAGCCAGTTGTTGCCAGGATGTGCAACGACTACAGCATTGCATCTGTTGTTCTTGCTGTGTAGGGGCTGATGTCGCGGCAGCCCAGCCGCGTGAGGGCAGTGAAGGCACGGCTGTATGAACTGATTGACAGGGCCACCTCCGGTGTGTGGCTCGGCACTTGCCTACTTCTTACGGAATGTAGTTACAGCCGAGCGTGGCGCACATGGGTTGGGCCCCTGCAAAGAGCTGTGCATAGCGGGTGATGTCCCCTGGGTTCGAGCTATTCGCCAATGCCAAAGCCGCTTGTGATGTGGCTAGGCAGGTGCGCCTTCATTCCCCCTAGCACGCAGACTACCTCCCTAGGTCAGCCTGGGTCCACCTGGATTTACTGCCACCCGTGTAGTACTCATGCCCCCTCCCTATGTAAATGCGTGCAGAGTACCTGAGCGCCCCCAACTTTGCCCTCAACTCCGACGTGGTTGCGGCCATAAACGGCTCCCCCGAGCCCGGCTATGCCGCCACCAAGGTCTGCAAGCGCATCAAGGTCCGGCTGGGGCTGAAGAACCCGCGGGTGCAGCAGCTGGCGCTGCAGGTGAGGCACACACATGGAGTACACATACACCGCTGGCTCATGGTCTGCTGCAATTAAGAGCCCGCAAGCACTAAGGTGTGGCTGGGTTCAAGGAGCCACAGGGGCAGGGTTGGCGCTCAGGCGACGGGGATGATGGCGTCCCACAGTAGCGTCATGTGACGCCACTCCTTGTCGGCCTGCGGCTGCCCCCCTGCAGCTGCTGGAGCACTGCGTGCGCAACTGCGGCGAGGGCTTCCACCGGGAGCTGGCCAAGAGCGAGCTGTTTGTGGAGCTGCTGAGCTTGTCAGACAAGTGAGTGGGTGCCCCTCTGGCTTTCGCACCTCTGGTCGAGGCCGTTGTCCTTAGGGTAGAGTGACCGTTGGGCAGGAGTGACTTACCGTGGAGGTGCTCAGCCTGCCCCCAAGTGGGGTGGTCTTTGGGTTTTCGTAATTGTCTGGGTGTGTGCGTTTGTGGTCGGGATGTCAGGCTTTGCTGCCTGGCCAGGTGTGCTTGCCAGCCTGTGGTGAAGCGGCCTGCTGAGCCCCTGTTTGAGACCGTCTGGCACTGCGGGTGGCTTGAGAATCGCAGCATCGCCGGTCCCCCAGCGGGGCGGGTTAGTGGTAGTGACGGCTGGGGCCTTCTCAGTGTGTGCTCCGCTGCTGCGGCATGCTTTCTCCGAGTGGTGGGAGGATCATCAAGCTGCAGCTATGGGGCGGCAGCATTGCAGCCAGGGGGCAGGGGATGAACGTCCCATAACTGCCGAACTGACGGACAGAGGGGTGCCGGCTCTTGTTCTCTTGGTCCTGTCATTTCTCCCCGTGTATAATGATATTTGCTGCATAGTCAAGCTCCGCATCGTGAGGTGCTGCTTGGAGGTGGACAGCCCGGCACGTGACTCCCTTCCTTGTTGCTCCTAGGTAGTGGCAGGTACTGCCTGCTGTTGCCGGCCTCCAGGTCAACCTGGTCGCTGTGTTTGGCTTCTGGGGTGGCCGCGTCGCGCTGCAAGTGACGAGCGTTGGTCGAGGAACACGCACTCCTCAACCTCGTTGTCATCCTCCTTGTGTTGTTGTGCCATGTCGTAAGATGTTGTCGAACCCCCCTTTCCAAACTTTCCCCCCTGGCGTGCTGCAGGTCCAGCTGGTGTACGCCCCAGCTGCAGAGCCAGGTGTTGGCGCTGATCCAGGAGTGGGCCTACAACCTCAAGCCTGCGCAGTTCAGCAACGCGTACAACAAGCTCAAGGTGCGACCCCCTGTGTGTTCGTTGCGTAGGAAGGGTCGTTTGAAGACTGTGAACATCCGAGGGGGGCGCCTCAGCCTCTAGCTGGCGCAGTTTAGCAATGTTCAAAGGAGCTAGAGTGTGTGGGTGGGGATGGGAAGGGCATGTAAGTGGTGGCTCCTACCCGGCCCCTGTGGCAGGCCCCACCCTGTGATGGTGGGTGCTGCCGCCACATGCGGTGTGTAGGGTGGTGGGGCGAGTGGTAGCTGCAGATCTTCCTGCCCCGCACCCGTGGGGCTGCACCTCTCGTCCAGGGATGTGGCACATGGATTGGAGCCCAGCCACAGCCCACTCGCCCAGAGTACCTACACACCATATACACCTGCAGATGCAAAAAGGTACCCAGTCCCTTTTAGCATGTTGTGGTTGAATGCAGGGGCGGGGGCTGCCCTTCCCTCCCAGGGATGCTGCCGCCAAGTTTGAGCCCTACCCGGGCCTCACACCCCCGCCGCCGGCAAATGCCGCCCCAGGTATGTGGGGCCAGGGGAAGGCGGCGCCTTGTGTGTCAGAAGGGTGATTCACGAATATGGTCGCTGTTTCGCACTTCGAAATGTTGATATTTGTAGCCACAGGACTTGACCGTCTTTACCCTCACGGAGCTCCTGTGCTAAGCACCCGCCCTTCTGCAGAGCTGTACGTACCGGTCGGCTGACAGCATCTGCTTGTCCCTAGCCGCCGCCAGAGGGTGTGCAGCCTCCAGCCCCACACCACCCTTTGTTTCAAGCAGCTTGCGGTGCACATGTGAACACCCCCCCCCCCGTCT